>JANEHU010000608.1:0-290694 GCA_027563435.1 Nasonovia ribisnigri
GATAAAAATCGAAAATCAGCATGGCGCTGTGGAAGCATTTAAATAGATCGACTAATGATATTTATCAAACATACTGAAGATATTAGGTAGGTACTAATTATATCTGTATGCTACCAGTGACAACATCAATAATTTGATATTTTTTCTCTATGAAAAGGAATCTAATCGTATTTGAGAACGACGATGTGAGAAAATCGTTTGAATATGAATTATCATTTTTAAATATTCATCTTCAAATTGAAGTGCGAGACTAGAAGAAGTAATATATTTGTTTTCTATAAGCATCAGTCCAGGCGTTTACAATTTTATTTATTAATATCTACAATTTATACAATTTTTAGTATACCTACACAACTATTTTTAATTTTAATACTAACCTTCATTTACGCTTATATAAGTGTTATTATTCAAAACTGCTAGGTAGGTAATATATATCAGATAATATAGTAAATGTCATTGAAATGGTTACAATATAGGTATAAGAATAATATAGTCATTAGAGAATCTTGTTAGTTACATTATATACGTGTTTTACTATTGCCTTATACAATTATATAAACAACTATCAACTATGATGTACACGCAGATAAAAATTTAAAATTTAAAATGTACAATATACATAATTAATTAAATTTTTTATCATTTAAATGTATACCTATTACTTATACCAAGCTTTTATTTTTTTTTTTTTTAGCTTTCTTATTTTAATTTTAGATCTAAGCAAAGTGATGAATGTATTGATTTTACAATGATGAGCCTTTTTTTTTTGTGTGGGTCTATCATCATTTTTTGGGGAGTAAAAATGCTTCAATTTTCAATAACAGTAGCTTTTCTGGTGGGAAAGTGAATCTTGTAACTTGTTCGTGCTTTGACTATTTGAAAGGTTGAAATTGAAAATTCTCGGAAGTTTAAAAATACAAAATTAAATTAAGAAAAACGGGAAATTTAAGCAAAACAAATATTTAACAAAATTAACTTTGTTTCTTTGTTGAAACTAAAAAAAAAAAAAAAAAAATAGCGGCATTTATAAGATTTTTTTACTGAATGTTTATATTAGAATTTTGAGTACGTTCTAAGTATAAAAACACCACAAACTAGTGAGTAGGTAACTAATGTCTAATACTAAAATAAATTGCATTGAGTACACTTAGTACTTAGTTATCTTCGCTACGAATCGTTTTTCATAGGTATACAATGATTTTAGATCATTGAATTCATAGAACATCCATTACAGTGAACCTCTAGAAAAAACCTAATGTACAACACCGCTGTATGCGCCCGCCTTTTTTAAAATATTTAAAACAATCGAACAATTATAAATGAAATAAACCTATATTATAATAATATATTTATAATTTATACACGCATTTCAATTTAAATTATATAAATTTAATTAAAGTAAACTATGTTTTTATCACAAATATAAAAACTAGGTATATGCATACTTGTTTTATGTATAATGACGTTTCCCAATTCTCATTTCCCATTGTACTTTAAAATAAATGGTCCTTCGTTGTCCGCAGTCCTCTCAGTGTGTTCAAATAAAAACACTTTATAATCGCATTAAAAAATAACGTTAAGTCAATGACCTTATTATAAAGATATTATTACTTTCAAAAACACATTCGAGTGTTAATACAGTTATAACTGACTTTTAGTGACATATCAGTACATCACATACGAGAGTATGGTCGTATGGTATTCCAGTTTGATGAGGTGTACTCATGGAAATTACTTGTTAAAAATTACAATTTTATTACAAATATTAAAAAAAAAATCATTAACAATATGTACTTCTGATCAGAATTATTAAAAATAAAAAACTGCTAATTTGATATATTTATTCAAGCTTAGTATTATTTTTAATATTATAAAATGTATATTGATAAAAAACAGCACATTTTGAGAATAGAAAAATTTATATTTAATTTACCTAACTTCTAATATACTTCTGTTTTGGGTGAGTAGCTTACCCGAAACAGAAGAAACCTAACTAAAATGAATGTCATAATGATACTAGTAGGTACCTAGATGCAATTTGAATAAACTATTATTTTACTAAAGACAATACTGAAAACGTAATTACTATTTATTTTCTTTTAAACAAATTTTATATTTGAAATATTATGGGGATTATAACATTTTCAAACGATCGTAAAATAATATTAGAAACATTAACAGAAAGAAATATTATACTATTCAACTATTGTTTTCTATTAGTACGACTACTGTATTATTAACAGGGTCGTTATAGGAACTGTAGCCCCATGGCCCAATGTGTCGTCTAATTTTTTTATAATTATATAAATATATCTTTGCTGATATTGTCTTATAGATATCACTCAGCCCAAACTTATACCTATAATATTAGGATTAACTTTATTCATTATTGCCGCAATACAATACTGCCGTCAAAAGCCACTAAGTAGTAACTACATAAACGTAGTTTTCAGGAAACAATAAAACAGTGGTAAATACTAAATTAATCTATAGTGTAATTGGACTTACTGCACATAGCTTATATGAATTAGAAAACATAAATTTAGTAGGTACACTTTTATTTAGAGTTGCTGCTAAATATCTTCTGATATCATTGGCATAATATGTGTTAATAAATTGTTGTATAATAATATGTGTTATAAGTTTTGGATATGTAAATAATTTGTAATCACATATTGTATATTTTAATATTTGGTTAACTCAATTAATGTATTTAATATTAAAATGTACATGTGATATCATTTAATTTAAATATCTAAAAGAACAAACTTCATGAGCACATATATAAGACATATTTAATGTATTTATTTTTTAGATTCTGAGCGGAGCGATGAATGTATTGGTTTTACAATGATGTGTGTGTTTTTTTTTTATTTTTTATTTTTTTTTGTGTCTGTCATCACGTTTTGGGACAGTAAAAGTGCTTAGATTTTCTTCAATAGTACCTTTTCTGATAGGAAAATGAATCTAGTTGGTACTTTGGGGGGTCAAAAGTAAACATTTTCCAGTAGTTTTCAAAAGTACCGTGAAAAACATATGAAAAATTAAGGAAAAAACGAGAATTTTTACGCGAAACCGATTTTTAACAAAATCGATTTTGGTTTTGGTATAACTCTAAAAGAAATGACCGTAGATACATGAAATTTTGACCGAATGTTTATATATGCATTTTCTGCACACCATAGCATTTTCAAAATATTCTGACTTCTTTTGAGCTGTTAACGGACATTTTCAGTTTCCAATTTTTTTAGTTTTTTTTTCTATAAATGTCAATAAAATTTTATTTGTTGGGTAAAAATCTTGAAAATTTAATAGTAGGCTTCTAATATATAGTTTCAAAGGCAGATGAAAAATATTGAAAATCCGTAGTCACAATTTTTATTTATATGTAATGAAAGTTCAAATTTTGACAAAATACGTAAAAATGACGAAAATTTGCAATTTATTTTGAGTTAGAAATTCATAAAAATTTTTCTTTTTAAATCTAAGATTTGAAAATGTAATACAAGATTCCTCATAAGTTTCCTAATTTTATCAATAAAAAAAAGTTTATAAGCAAGTCATAATAAATTTTTATGAGCATTTTAAGTTCAAATTTGTACAAGATTCGATATTCACTCGATTTCTCATGTAGCGATTTCCTTATTTTGTTGCAATTCAAAAACAAATAACTGTAGATGCATGAAAATTTCACTGAATGTTTATATAAGCTATTTCTATACACCATCTAATTTTAATATATTTTGACTGTTTTTCAGCTTTTTACGGACGATTTCAGTTTTCAAATTTTTTAGTTTTTTTTTCTATTAATATCAATAAAATTTTATTTGTTGGGCCAAAAATAATGAAAATTTAATACAAGGCTCCTGATATATTATTACAATAGCAATTGAAAAATATTAAAAATACATAGGCACACATTTTTTTTATAATCATTTAAAGTTCGAATTTTGACAAAATTCATCAAAATCTCGAAAATTATCAATCATTGTAATTAAACAATTATAAAATGGTCAGTTTTTATAACTAAGGATTGAAAATTTAAAATAAAGATTCTAATAAATAGTACATACTGTAAACAAAAAATCTAAAAAATATTTAAACACAGTTATTTTTTACAGACATTTTAAGTTCAAATTTGGACGAAATTACATATTAAAATCAATTTTAACGAGTAAAAGTATATATTATAATATTTTTATAGCATCACTGATAATTTTAGGTTAATAATTAAATAATATGAATAATATTAATTCAACTTAGCAGCTACCGTATAATAACAATATCAATATAATTTAAAATATCCTAGACTGACATACCGTCTCCGCTCAGAATCGTTTTTCTTATACAATGATATTATATCATTGAATTCAAATTTAATACCATCCATTATAGTACAGTGATCTACTTGTAGCCTACTGTACAGCGGAGCGACATCCACTTGACCCCCCTTTTTTTGTTTGAATGGAGAAAATATTATTCCTTATCAAGTTACCTGTAACATAGTAAAAATATAAATTCTATTTCGGGACCACTGTTAACTTTAAACCAAAAATTTGAATTTTTCAGGACCTACTGCTCTGTAAATAGTAAATACAATAGTTACTCGGAAGAAAACCAGTAATTCCAGATCAGTGGTGTATTTAAGAATTTGTCATGAAATTGGTGCAGCTAATTTTGTAAACAAATTTTAATAGGGGGCTTCACCCCCCTCCCACACCCCCTCAATTAAACTAAAATAGAAATAAAAATGTATTACAATGCATTAAGGCCGTTCTGGTAACAAAATTCAGCCGTAAAAATATGCTTTCGTATATCGTATTTTCCTCAGGAAGTAAGTCGTAGAAACATGATTTTTTTTCACAAAAATAAACGTGAAAAGTTATTCCAGACAACTTTGATGGATTTTCGATTTTTTTCAAATCGATTATATGTATATGCATTTGAAATTAACCTCATATTATTATTTATTATTCTGCTCGGGCTGACGGATTGTCTTCGTTCAGGTTCGATTTTTGTAAACAATGACTTTATACCGTTGCATTCAAATTTAACACATCTATTACGCAGTGACCCACACGATAAGTATTGTAGGTACCTACAGCAGAGATGTACCCACTAAGCCACCTTTTTTAAATTAATATTTTTAATAACTTTTAACAAATGATAGTTGTTTTAGTTTACAGCGGAAAGATAATAATATTATATTTTTTTATAATATTATTATAAATGCATATTAATTAATGATAATGAGATAAATAAAGCAAGCGATATTGGTATAAATTTAATTCAATATCTTAATAATGTTAGAAAAGTTTCGAAGAGTAATGTCCTCATTTAGGTATTTGTATGTATTCTATAGTCGCTATAGTCGGTTGGGCACATCTGTGTATGCAAGGAATAAGAAACTAATAAGTAATAGGTATACCAATAAAGTGAGTGTTTCTTTAATTACAAAGATAACATGATAAAATAATTACAAAGATTCTTGGTCGTTGGACCATAAAATTAAATTCTTATAAGTAAATTTAAAGTAACTTAACAACTGGCGCTGTGTGTTTATTAGATGATTACAAAATAAACAATTTCAACGAAATAATCAGGTGCTTAAAACAAGTGTATGCGTAGTATAGATTTTTAAAATAGTAACAGTAATTTTTGAAATATCATAGTAATTTTTAAATTATCATCGTGATATTTTACAGAAATAAAATTAGGAGTCTGTGAATTATTTTGGGTTGTAGTATAAGATAATTTTTAAAGATTTACATTTAAATATTTTTAAGTAGCACGTGTATAATAATTAGAATGTTATTTAGTATATAGGTACTTGTGAATTGTGATAGCTTTAATTGTATACAACAATTTGGGAATTGAGAAAGTATTAATGCCCAACGGTATTTATCCGGTGGTATAATATAATTTCTGTTGTTTCCCCCAAATATTTTAGCTTCCAATTATATTAATTAACTTCGTAGATAATATATAATTAAAACTATACAGGGTGGCCTGTGTTAGTTAAATGAGAAAACGGGAAAATGTAGAGGGGCTATTTTATGATACCCCTTGTAATAAGTGTAAAAACACCGAAATTAACATTTGTGTTATTTTCTCTAAATTCATTGAGTTATTCAGTATTCATATTTTGTTCTGATTCTGAATATTCATTATAGATTTAAACACAAAAAACCGACACTGTTGCAATATCAGATTATAGGTATATTATAATTTATAATAATTATAAAAGAGTGGTACCTATAAAGTATAAAACAGCTCATAAGTGCAAGTTAAATGAGTACGTTATTATGTTTGGATTTAGCATTCGATGCATTTCGTGCACTAATTATAATAAGATTTCGTTTGAAGATCAACAACAATAAAAACAAATATAATGACTAAAAAATTAGATAGGACGATATAATAGTTAGTATTACGCTCAATGCTGCTCACTGTATGACTATTTTATAATAATCCCCATCGACGTTTCATGCGTACCTATATTATATAAGTTCTAGGTCACTTTGTACACTCCAACATTAAATGTGCGAAAAGCGGACATTTTGTACAGTCGGGTAAAAATTATGATTGCAGAACGCGGACACTTTGTACGGTCGAGTAAAACTTTAGATATTATTACGTGGACACTTTCTTCTAATATAGGTATACATCATTTAAATTATATATGACATATGTATTTATATTTAGTATTAGGTAAAATATATAGTAGCCTATAGGTATAATATAAAAAAGTCTGAATAGTCTAGGTGCTGGTAGGTGCCTAATATCAATGTATAATTTACTGAATATATACATTATACAACATGATTGTTTTTCGGGAGAATGATGAATAACGGCAAATATCGTGGTTATCAGCTCACTACAAGTACACGGCATACACAAATATGGACGTGTATAGTGTACCGTGTAGTGGACTATTGATCATTATTCATCATAGAGCGATCTTTGTCATTTGTGTGATTTGCGGATGGACGCGTTCGGAAAATTGTCGTTGAAGTATTAATCCGTGAAATTCGACGACTTCCGTGGTCGTATACCACATATTTACGGCCGATCGCTAACCATATACAAGTAAAACCTCCTCTAACGGACATTTTTTTGATAATAAACTACAAAACTGTTTACAAACTGAACCCTCAGAAAAATACCGAAAACTTCTGAAATGGGCAAAATTTCAGTGACCGTGAGTGTAGTATTTAGAAGTGTCCATTGTTTGGTTTTTATTTTTACTATTTACAAACTTCCAGAAACCACGGGTTACTAATAAATTACAACTCTGATTGATCAATTTAAAAGCGATACCACTTTTTTTGACTCGAATTCAAAACAAGAGTGGAGAAGCGAGAATTGTTTACAATGCGAGGTAATGGATGGGAGTAAATTTAAATCTGGAATGCACTTCTTTTTCAATTAAAATATTTGACTCTCTATAAAATCACAAATACAAATAGATCAGACATTTTTAAATTACTAAAAGGATAATCATAATTAGAACTATTTGAAGGAGTAACAATAGATATCGATATGCAAAGGGTAAGATGACAAGCATTAGCATCAAGCATCAAGTGGTCCAATATATTTTCATTAGTTAGGTCTATTATTTACAGAAAATTAAATCTTAACAGCGAGTTATTATTTTTAAGTATACTGTTCTTCTGGTAATAAAGAAGCTGTTTGCACTGAAGAGTAAATTAACAGCAGTGGCTTATTAACATCCATGGGGTCCCAATTAGCACCACAAATACCTATATAAACATCTAATATATATATTAATATATTCTGTGCTAATATAAGTTGTAATTGTGTTTGGAAAATTAGCTGGACCCCCCTATGGAAAATTCCTAATTAGGCCACTGATACTGGGAGCACGTATTCCCGTAGAGCAGGAATATAAATTATTATAAAACCATAATTTTAATCTTTCCCATATTATTTGCAGCAGATTTTAGTCACCACAGATCATAGTGGTCATGGCTAAATAACTGTTGTTTAGCCATGATAGTAGTACAATTGGGACATTATCGTTGTGCAGGGTATACAGTAGGACAATGTACATCCACAGCGGCCAAAGATCCATGCACACGTTGTGTATTATGATTTATAGTATTATTGTACAAATATTGATAAAAATATGTAGAGGCCTATACATTGAATATTAATTATATATTTATTCATTTGGTATATCAAATCGATGGTACAGCATGAATAACGGACGGGGTCGGAGGTGCTATAGAAAATACGTAGAAAACAATCAGTGTGCGCCCGTGTACGAGTCGGCGGTGGCGGAAAAGTCTGAGCGGCGGCGGGGTCAACGGTATTGCGGGCGCGCGCGCCGAGATAGATATAGAGATGAACGACTGTGCACCTGGCCCGGCGACTCCTGTTCGCCAACCGTGGCGGCAGCTATAAACAAAGGAGGTGGCGCTGTGCGACGAAGACCAGACGGGCGGCTGATAGAACGGCGGCAGCGGCGGCGGCGGCGGCGGCAGCCGGAAAACTGACGCGGGCTGGATCGCTGCCACCACTGCCGTCACAATACGACGGAACACGCGTTAATGAGTGTACCTATACGTGTGCGTGTACTGGTGTTACTCCCGAGTCCGTGCGAATAGACCGACTGTGATGGCGAGTCGTTTGCGGTAATTACCGCTGCAACACCTGTCCCAGCCGCAGCTCACGACCGAGACGTTACCACGGTACGTGTTCTATAACAACTACAATGCTGTAATACGTGTGCGCTGCACTCCTATGTGGCTATATGTGGTATCTATGCAGGTATATTAAAGGCGGTAATGTGGTATAATATAATGTAATATACCGTCTAGCCAGTATGCATCACGCTCGTCTCAGCTGCGCAGCGGGCGTATTATAGTTGCTCGCCGTCAGACCGCAGACACGCCGCGGCGACCACCGTCGCTCTATGTTTGGGGGAATATAATATTATAATAATTATAATAAGCGCTTATATACTTGAATCGCTCCGGTTGCTCATTGAAATTACTGTTGACGATATTATATTATTACTCTGCCGCTAAATTACGATAGTATAATGTCTATTGTTATTTGTTAGGTATAGACAAAATTATTATAAGAAATAAAACAAAAAATGCGTCTCGAGTGCACTGCTCGTTGTTTATAGTCAATAAAAACACAATTCGATTAAATAATAAAATATTAAGTATTGTCGTTGGTCAGAACTCAGAATTTTCATTCGGATCGAAAATGTTTTATCTGGAACGTCTGCATGTGTCCATATACAGTATATATATATATATATATATATTACAGTGTATATATATTATAGTGATATTGATATATGCCCAAATATGTATATCGTCACAATATACATTAATGCATTAATAAATAAAAACATTTTTTTTTTTTTTTAACGATCGATTTGACTTTTCCTCATTTCGGTTAAGTAAAATAACAACTTAAAACAATTTTTTACTTAGTTATGATACTATAAAAACTTTATCTTCTATAATTGTGTTGTTAAACTTTACCTGCTCTTTATTTATAACTATACGTTCGCCGACCGTTAAGATAGAACCAACACTTCGACCAAAGTTTGAAGTTATTCGGACTAAGTATCGGACCAGTATACTACCTTGACGGACATTAATAGTTTACCATCGCATTTAAACTTCAAAAATAATTGAAAACAAAATTAACTCAGTTAATGTTATAACTCCCAAATACAAAGTGCGTATTGCTTAAACAGGGGAGGGTATGGAAGAAATAAATAATCAGATAATTGTTTGATAATATACATTATCGATACCCATTATCCAGGTCCGAGACTGTCACGATGAAACTAGATGTTATCAACCAATCCGATAATATCCACGTAAATCGAAACAATCACCTATAAAGTACATTATATATTATTAGAAATTGGATTTTTTTACGTTTTTTGTCTAATATAATTTAATATAATACTCATTTAAATTGAACGTGGTACTAATGCTTAGCACTTACGATAAATAAAATCAGACCCTAAAAACGATAAACCGAACGACAGGGGCATAATTTTGAACGCGTACTAAACATTTTTGTCCCCAGAAATTTAACAAGACAATTTGTATACCTCGAAGAAAGGCTGCATAAGTAGTTTGCGAGTTTGTCACTATAAATAATAACAAGTAACAACTCGGCTACTATACGCTTCGCTGCGAAACAAAAATACCTCGTGACTACAGACTAGTTACTATAATAGTATTATATATTTATAAAATACATAAAATACATCGCTATAAATTATAATATCTATGAAGGTAAAATAAGATACGTTGCATACCGTACCCTCTATACCTACGTGATCATAATTTATTATTTAATTATTAAATTTTTTTATAACATTAAAAAGTATTGGTAATTGACCATTTACGTTACAGATACACTTGTATTATCGTGATGTACCTAACAATATTATTATAATTTATAAGATATGCTTAAAAACTATATCAAATAGTTCTAGTATACTTAACAGTATAATACTATATAATACTTATATTAAAAATAATCCTTACTAATTCTAGATGTGTATATTTAAAAAAAGTTAAACTACCTAGGTAAAGTTGTCAAACTAAATTCAAGTTATTATACGTTTTACACAGCATACATAATATTATAATCATATAGACAATGAATGTTAATTAGATGGTTAAAAATTTTTAACCATATGATAAAAAAAATCTTTCAATTCATGAGGCCTATGTCTTGAGATGTCCACTTCGTGTAAATACCTATACCTACTGTTATACATTTTCCATTGTGAACCAAATGATTTATTTGGTTTTTAAATTTCAATAAAATCATAAGCTATAAATCCATCGTTTACTTAAATTTTAGTTGTAAGAATTATCAACCGGTTATTATTCGACTCGTCTACAGAACTTTTGTAATTAAAAACACGTTTCTGAGGTGATTTATTAAGAGAAGATACACTGCAAGGACGTCGTGACGTATAGGGATTGTCTGCAGATGAAAGTAATAAACACTATACTTGAGCACATATAAAACCGATTTATGAAGTATACAAATAAATGTGTTTCACGTATATAAATTTAAATATAGTCCATGTGTATGTAATGTATATTTCGTTTGACGCAAGGAAAAAAAAGGTATGTTTAAATGTTTTTCAAAAGCAAAATTATCTATTACTTTTACTGATATAAATATGAATACTGATAAGTATTAATATATTTTGGACATTTTCTAGGTACTCAAACCACATAATCAACATCAGCTGGACTGTGCTGTGGACACGCAATGTAATTAGTAAGTATATTTAATAGTATACGCCATACGGCCACTTTAATGGAACTGGATCTCCGGACAAATATATCAAAATCGTTGGGACGTGATTTCAAGAGTTTGCAGGCGCACAGGCAATTTGTATCTGTGCCTAATATGGCCGTGCGTACAAATTCCGCGGGTGGTGCTCTCGAGATTGGATTTCCGTCTGTCACGTCCACGGAGTTACCAGTTTTGACCGATTTGCCATCTGCTGAATCGGCTAATGCGACATTGATGCCACCTGCCACTGCAGAAGTTAGCGGGATCTTTCTCGTCATCTTTGCCCCGGGTTCGAAAAGTAAAAGCCAAGTCAAGTTCGACACAAAACATGTAAGCACAGGCTGGTGTCCGAGGTTATAAACGGCTCGTCAAAACCGTCGGCGCATGAGACCACCATACATTTTCACAGTTGTGGTAACTCGTGGTGACCGTAGTGATGCTGATACGGACCCTACGGTAACTGCGGTCAGTCCTAGACGTTAGCACTGGAGCCGGACGAAGAGATTTGTCAGGTGAATGTTTTGCTGTGGTGCTATTGACATTGACCGTAATGTGTAGACTTTATAAGGTTTCATAACTAGTGTTTGGGTTCCGGATTTTAACGTCCCCTCTCTTCTCACCGTTAAAGCTTTAGTGTCGTTCGTGTTCCTACCAAGTTCACCCTGCACTTTTGTGTAGTAAATGTAAGTACCTAAATGTTGCACCTTTTGTACCCAGCTGGACACCTGTTGTTTTCACCGGACGCCAAGGCAATCCATCTGAATCCGTTAAAGACCACCATTGTGAGCCTTTGTACCAAGTTATAGCAGGTTTGCCTCACGTATGTATAGTGTGCCGCCATCGACTCCCGTCGCATGTTTGTGCCGCTTTGCGGTCTTGTATTTTCGCAAGTTTCCCTTTCGTGCTGTACTAACTTTGTTTTTGCGCCGTGCTAATATAACCGACCGCCCGGTATCACGAAGTTCACGTCGCAATTAGTTTGTGTCATAGATTCGCCGTGGTAATCACCAATGTATTAGCGGTTACTACTTAAAAAAAAATAATAGATGGTAAAAACATGATATATTTATTATAGGTATTAAGAGATATCGCAATGGGTAAATCCTCGCGGGACACTGTATTATGTTGTAAGAACTGGCACCGTGCCCACTATTATGGAGCGTAATATTTATCAATAAAAATGAAATATCTTTAAAACTGGTTTCATACGACTATACGAGTATACCCTATTATTATATGACAATTGGATATTAGATATTAATAACGTAAGACACTTATTATTATTTCAAAAAATTTTAACAATCTCACAAATAGTTATAAATTATAGGATCTAGGTAACTTAAAAGTTGAAGAAGTTTGTCGAAGTTGACATTTTAGCCATTTTTAACATATATAAATTATATTTTTTAATTGTCTTTATAATATAGATAGTATAAAATAATGTAGGTAGGTACATACTATATATGTATTATGTATTGAAAATATAACATAAGGATTTTGAAATGTTATAAAAAGTACCTATAAGTAAATTATACGTTAAATATAAATTTTTTTTGACTTTTCTTTCTTCTTTCTCAATAGTTTTCTACTTTCATGACGAATTAAGTAAAAATCTGTAAAAAATATTGATATAGGTACGTATTATTCAAAAGATTTAATCGTAACTATTTTGATCATTGAAATCATTCCGGTTTCTCACTCGCGGCGAGCCAGACAATTAGGACCATGATAGATCGATAATCATCATATTTTAATATAAAGTGACATTACCTATATACAATATTATGGAGACTATATGATATACTATATCTTCTAGAATTCTATTCTGTATTTTTTTTCTTAAAATATTATTACCTGTTTAATTTATGTCTAAATAACTAGGTACCTATATCATATTATATAGTTAATAAACGGTAAGACGTAAATGGGAAATCCTTAACAATAAAAGAAAATCAATTTTTACTACTAAATTATATACCAACTTAATCCATGTAGTTGTATAAATAGTATATTATACACACTAATTAAAACGTAAATAAAAATATATATTATCAAATAAAATCTATCCGTCTTTAAATAAACTTAATAATAAAATCTATTTACCAATTGAAATAATTGCGTTCTCTATACCACATTACAACTCTCAATATTTCTTTTAAATCATTGAAAATTGCAATATATGAGAAGTTTTGCCTATATATACAATTATATTTATTTTTCTTGTAATTTATTAGTTATTATAGTTATTACATTTTTAAATACACATGGCAGGTACTAAAATATAGATCGTTAATAACAAAATGTATAACAAATGTACACTTATTTACACCTAGGTATATATGTTTTGCTGCCTGATGTGATATTCTTATATACAATGGTTTTGTCGTATAAAAAGCAAACGCCTAACGGTCTGTGACTCATTGGAACTATTGTAGTTTTTACATTGTAGTTTGATTTTGAAACCATGTAATATGTTCAGGTAAAAAATAATCTTTTGATGTAAGAATCAATATGCCTGATGTTTTATTTGCCCATTTGGTAAGTATTAGGTTTCATACGCTAAATAAAGAAGTTGACGATATAGGTACGCGTTAAAAAATGACTTCTTTATTTTAACAAAACATAATTCTATAACAACCATGATATCTTTATCTCGCATTACAATCAAACGCACTTAAAATACCAATTCGGTTGTTGGAATATAATTTATACTTTGCGTGTATTTACAGACAGTATAGACAGTTGTAGACACTATAGACACTATACCTTAGTGCATTCCGTCGATTTATACAATCAAAATAATTAATTTACCTTGTAATGTAAAATTTGTCAACAGTGCCGGTTCGATTATCGATCCAGTCCGACATACATTATCTGCAAATGTATTTTAAACGACCAAAATACATTTTACACAGATTCGTTCATGGTTATAGATAGGTACCTATAATACACATACTCGTGTCTACACAAAAACAATTTCTTTGCGTGTGGCCGGCCGCTACTGCATGCCACTGCAGCGTGATAGCGGTGTTACCGTAACTGAATTTAAAATACCTTTAATATATTTTACGAACGAACAGCGGGACACTTTTATACACTTTTACCTTTCAAGCATTTGGCCTTGAAAACTGTCTTATCGAACAATTGGGTTATTCCTTTTAGTATAAACAACTGGAATTTGGTCTCTTTTTAAGGGATCTAGGTATTTATATTCATTCTTATATATATATATATATAGGTATATTATCGATCGTAATAAAAAAATGTATTCTAATAATAACAATATCCTGCTTCCCGGACACCCACAATATAGTAACAATAATAATAGGTCGTAATTTGGACTTAACACCGTTAAGCAAACATTTCAGACCGTTCTTTTTCTTTATCTTTTTAAAAAAAAGTTTCGTAACTCACTTGAATAGATGACAGTTGTACGTACTACATTACTACGAAAATAAAGGAAACAAACTAAAATATAACATACATACCTGATATATCATTTTTGTAACGGTATTATTACAAGAAATTGTGCGTATATTCTCAACATTATAGGGTAGAGACATATTTTATAGCAGCTATTAGATGAAATAAACATACTAAAAAGTTAAATCCAGGAAGGTACCCATTTACCTATTTAAATTTGTTGAATTATCAAAAACAATATAGATATTTAAATACATTTGGCATTACAATTGAGTATAATCAAGTTATTTGTGTTTTAGATTCTGAGCGGAGTACATCATAGAACGATGTGTTTTTATTTTTTATTTAAATTTAAATTTGTATTTGTGTCTATGTACACGATAAGTAGTTGAAATAATGCTTCGATTTTCAACTTAAATATGTTATATAGTGAGAAAGTGAATCTAGTTGGTGCATTCGGGAGGTCAACATTTAAAATTCCCAGTAGTTTCCAAAAGTTCCTGGAAATACAAAAATAAGTTAAGGAAAAACTTGGTATACCTCTAAAAAAATTACCGTTGATATATTATGCAATTTTCACTGAATGTTTTAGCATTTTCTATACATCATACAACTTTTTTTAAAATATTTTGACTAATGTTAATCTATTTATAGGCACATTCCGATTATTATTAGTTTTTTTTAATTATTCTAGAATAAAAAATGTTCGCTCGGTAAAAAAATTAAAATGTAATACAAGGTTCCTCGTAAGTTGTTGTTGGTGGAAATAAAAAATAAGTTAAGAGTAAATCCATAGTCATTTTTATGAAGCTTAAAGTTAGAATTTTCACAAAATACGTAAAAATCACAAAAATAAGCAATTTGTTTTGAGTTAGAAGTTCTAACTTCTAAGAGTTCTAAGAGAGTTCTAACCAGTTAAGAAAATCATAAAAATTTTGTTTTTTACATCTAAGATTTGAATGTTTACTACAACCTAATCTCATAAGTTTGTCTACTTTTATCCAAAAAGGTATCTACCCGAAAGTCAAATGAAATTTTTGAAGATCAAATTTTTATAAGATTGGATATTTAGTCGATTTCTGATGTAGCGATTTTCTTATTTTGCTGTAATTCAAAAACGAATAACAGTATAAATAATTGAAATTTACACCATATTATGTTTATTTTATCATTTTATACACTTGATAAAATTTCAAAATATTATTTGACTCGTTTTGAGCTAATTACGGATATTTTCAATTTTTTCAATTTTTTTTTTTTAATGTCAATAAAATCGTATTTGTTAGATCAAAAAACTTGAAAATAGAATACGATGCCCCTTAAACATTTTAACAATATTAGCTTAAAAATATTAGAAATACGTGAGCAAGATTTGTTTTTATAACACAAGTTTCGACAAATTTATCATATTGAAAATTTACAAATTATTATGGAGTCAAAAATATATTAAATGTTCAATTAGGATTACAAATTTAAAACAACGGGCAACGTTCCTCGTAAGTTCAAAATATATAAACACAGTTTTTTTTACAGTTATTTAAAGTTATTAAGTTCAAATTCGGACAAAATTAGATATTTCGAGAAGAAAATTTTTAGTTTTGTGTTATAATTTATAATTTAAAATATCATTCGTGGGTACTTGAAATGTATATTACTATATATACAAATTATATTAATTCAATTTACTGGCTGCCCTATTATTAATAATACTAATAATATAAAATATCCTGGGCAGACAAACCGTCTCAGCTCAGAATCGTTTGTTGTATATACATTATACATTGATATTATTATATAATTTTATTTAAATTTAATAACATCCAATAAATGTGAGTCACATTATGTGACCCACTTGTAACCCACTGTACAGCAGAGCGTCACCAACTAACCAAATTTTTTTAGTTAAGTTGATAAGATGATTGAATTTGTTTTATATATACTTTATGTTTAGTATTGTATGTTAATACGGCGCATATAATATATATCACCTAATTATAATTATATGGTTTTTAAACACTAAATATACAAATGGAAGCTTAATAAATCATTAAAATAGTTGAGTATATTTTATTTGAATAAAAATGGTGATAATTTATTAGCCGATAGGTATACATATTTATTATATTCCTATAATCCGTAAATGTATAAATTTAATATTAAATATTTACCTTATGTACCTAAAGGAATATAACAAATTATATTATTTTTAACAATCACAATAACTTCCATTATTAAAAAACTACTATAATAATAGCTGAGTCTTTTTATATATATACATATGGTGTATAAATATAAATAAGACATTTTGATTAGGTTTACGGTCTTCAAACTTGGTAGTATACGTCTATTTATTACTCTATTAAAAAGAGTCATATCAGGTCAGGTTCACGACTTGCTCAGAACACACAAGAACAACAAGGCCAATAATGACCACCGTAGCAGAGCGCGCTAATAAAATCGACAGCATAATATATATCAAGATAGTAAAAAATCATAATAAATATGTGCATTGTAAATTGTTATATCTACAAATTACAACTTTGAAATATAATTAAATTAATAATAAACAATATGATATTAATAGGTATAAAAATATTTTTTAATTATGAAAACTAAATTACATATTATATAGTATTTAGGTAATTTTAACTTTTACTTAAATCTATAGGTATTTAATAGTATCTACTATTATATTATATATTGTTTGGATTTCATAATTTAACTAATATAATTTATAAGCTATTACTTAATTAGTTGCCAAAATATTTAGAATCTGTTAACAGTCAAAAATGGATAAATCGTCGTATTCAATGTTCAATTTATCATTTTATTTATAACTTATTCTTTTGACTTTGACAAGAACTTGTACTGTTCAGTATGTTCAGATTTTTCCAATTAATCATTTTTATATTATAACGACATCATCAATTCATCATAGTATCATAACACCTCTTAATAGTCATAACAGAGAATTATAAATTATTATATTGTAAATATTATTGTAATTATAAATTTATGCTTTCCTCATTTAACTGACATACAAATCAAAATATATATTTATAAGACTGTGTATAGGTATAGTTTTTGGTATCTTATTTGGTGAGAAGATACCTGTAGACTTGATGCTGATGAGTTGCTCCAATTAGATTTAAATGCTCTTCGTAAACGGTGTACGAATAATAATTTTACTCAGAACACCAATAAATTTCAGGTAATTACATTGACTAGATCTCGAGCTGTTACTAAATTTGACTTAATGTACCATCGGAGAATTATTGCTACATCAGACTGTGCCATCGGTCCTGTCATGGGCTATCAGACCTAACAAAATTGCAATTTTATTATTCGGAATTGTGATGGTTTCATTGATAATAACATGCCTTTAAATACACATGTAATTAGTAATAAAATACATACACCATTAATTCACATTTATGAGGTGCACCACTGTAGTCTGTAATTATCGATATTTCAATTATTATAAAAAAACCATAGGACATATTACTATTATTTCAAGTTTAACGAATTTAGTACGAAAAAAACTGCGAAATGTCACTATGGTTTAACAATGGCGCTAAATTTTAATTGGGAAAATAAAACAAACACTCACGTTTAACTACATGCAAGTGTAACAAAAATTAGTGCTCGTAAATTTTTTGTACACATTTTTTTCCACCTCCTTGTCATATAGGTAATAGGTGATAAAAACAAGACGACGGTTGACTAAAATTACAACAAAAAAAGTCATATATATAAATATATATGTGTATATATATTTAGTGTATACGTCACACACACATATATATATATATATAGTATACACGTAGTATGTGTTGTAGAAAAGTAACAACCCGGGCGTTCTAATACTATATATTAATGTGTATATATATATATATATATATATATAGTGGCGGTAATGTGTTTATTATAAGTCGTCTAGCGGTGTTTACTTTTGCCTGTGGGCACTCTCCGGATTGGGTGGTCCGCCGACACGACTATATTATACGCGTAAGACGACGACGACTTCGGTCTTCGACTACGACGACGACCAAGAGAAAATCACCAACGCCCAGTGCTCGACGGGGGAGTGGAAAGATATACGGAGAAGCGAGCGCGGTATTATATTATAAAAAATAGAGAGAGAGAGAGAGAGAGAGAGTGAAGGAAATACTACCTACCTATAAAACAACGAAAAATAAAAATAAATACATAGCTGAAAAAAAAAATAAGAGGGAAACATTTTTTTTTTCTCCGAAGATTATAGCCTTGTTAGCGAATGTTCGGCTCGCCTGATGTGATTTAAACACTGTTATTTGCCGGTGCGCGTTTGGGAGTCCGCTCTTGTGCAGTGCGTGTGTGTTTTGTTGTGGCTGGTCATTGGCGGCAGTGTATAGGTACCACTTGTCTCGGTGACATATAGGCAGCTCGCTGTTTGCTGTGTATTATATAATGTACTGTAGTAGTATAGTGCTTATAATAAGTACACTATTTAGACATAAAGTCATATATAGATGATCGCATTTGTGTCATTTATTATACACGAGTTTACGTGATGATATTTACTGTGTATAATGTAATGTACGCAGAGTGCGGTCGAAGATGAAATTGAAATATTATTACGTTCCGTAAATAATTATGTAACATGAGTAGGTAATGAGTATAATATAATATGCAATTTATATAGACATGATAATATATTATAATATATAGTATAAAGCATTAAAGCATCACGCCACGCCACCACCGTCTACCACGTGCGATTTTTTCCACAAACTATTACTATTTAATATTTTGGACTTTTTAGTTCGCTGAAATGAATAATATAATATAATAATTATACGATGTAAATGGGAAATTCATAAGAGCGTAATATTATAAATAACAGACATGTGATTGGCGTTATTATAAGTTGTGTTGAGTATACATTTTATACCGTACCTATTAATGTGGGTGGTTAAATCATTTAGAAACAACGAATTCACCAATACATTTTCAAGTAGTATACGATTTTTAATTTATACACTCGAAAATAAAGGTTAATTAACCCTCAATTCACTTTAAGTTTTGGTATTAGTTAAATATATATTAATTATATGAGGTTGCTATCATTAAGTCGATTTATGTATAAGGATACACAATAGTGATTCTTTTCATTAATATAATACATTGTACAGATGTTATCATAAAAAAGGAATTTTTTGCCACTTTGTTCACGTTTTAGTTAACACAAGTCACAAACCCACTAAATTATATAAGATGACCGCTCGACAATGTGGGAGGCAATTTTGACATATAGCTCATATTAAAACTAAGTGTTATTTTGTGTTTGGACCCTCTATTTGTCACCATGACTTAAAGGGTTCTTTCTATAACTCGTCTCTTCGCCCGCCGTGATATCTTCGATTAGAGGTTTTTTCGTGTACCTATCTCTCTTCAAACAATCCCATTATTTTATCTGATCATTATTTTGTAAAAACGCCTTTTACCCAACCGGTTTGGAAAGTTAAAATGTGGTTAAAAATATACCTATATCGATACTATACTTTTTAATAGGATTTTTAAATGTGAATTATTGAAGTGATTGTTGATTTGTTTCGGGTAAAAATAATTTTAATTATAATATTGTGTCGTTGAATAATAATAATATTAATATAATAGTTCAAATAGTTGTATATTATATTATTCTTAAAATATTTAAAAATTACATGATTAAGACAATGATTGTGTATATAATTAAAAATTAAAGTAGTAAAGAAATTGTACAAACACTAGAAATAAATACACTTTGGAAACGCAATGGTTTAACATTAAGCATTGCGTTGAGCATTGCGTACTTAATTTAAAGTTTACTATGATTAAATACTTATAAATTATAATATAATGGCATGTGTCTTTTTTAATAAAATATTTTAAGCATATTTTTTACCAATGATTAGGTATTATGCAATAATAATAGACTATAATATAAATTGTAATATTATAAATATAAAATTTTTGATTTTGATCACTTGTATTAAATTTAAATGTAGGTACTAAAAATAAGAAATTACTATTGCATAATACGAAATGAGTAATAATTATCGATACAAATACATAGTATATTATATTATTACAACATGCAATATAAGCACATGACCAGGATATACCTTCAGTATTTAAAATACGAAATTTCTTTAAGTTTTAACGTGACTTTATACCTATAAACTAGAAAATTCAAAATACTTGCCTACATTAATAAGGATTAATATTATGTTAAATTATCGTGATGACAATACTCATTAGTTTATATTATGTAGTCAATTAGTAGTTGTTAACTATAGGTACCTATTATTAAAAAAATTACGTAATCAGATAGGTAGTGTAATACTGTTTATACCATGGTTTATGATTCCTAAAGAAATTTAATAAATTTGATACATTTTGAAGCCGAGTTTATATTTTTAGAAAATTAAATTAAATTCTCCTATAGTTCTAACCAAAAACACGTGGGACAATCGATGATGAAAGAAAAATATACTGCTACAATCATTTCTCTAGTTATAGGTTTTCCGTTCTTTGGCATTATTATTTAATCATGATACTGCTATTTAGTAATTATTAGTAAGCAAACTTAACTACAATTAATCCGACAAAAAAATATTCTGTGCGCTGAGTTAAAAAAAAGAAGAAAAACGGTATATTTAATATAGGCAGTTATAGGTACTGTTATTTGTTTTTTAAGTTTAAGTCCCCGTCCCCAATGAAAACCTCGTTACAACATGTCCTCCAGCTGGATTGAGCATCGGCCCCACGCGCAGCATACCTGGTTATATCGTTGGTACGTAGTTTGTAGAAAAGTAAGCCAAATGATATACCCAGTGCTTGTAATACGTGCCAACGGAGTATTTGTTCACATTAGTCATAATATAGTCATTACGCGGGAGGTCTGTATATTCAATATTGTAGTATACACGTATAATAATAATAATAATAATAGTAATAATAATAATATAACCCCACCATGTTGGTTGTTTCCACGCTTTCGTCATTTAAATAAATCGGTTTATTTAATTAATTACTGAGCGCGAACAACTCCACACGCTCGGATACGTAAACAAGACGATGAAAAAGAGAAGAAAACAACTGCGAGAGTGAGTATGTAAGCGAGATGACTGCAGGTAAAATAATGAGAGTGTGCGAGTGAGATAGAGTGAGACCTACATCAAAGACGTGTACAAATTAGTATATTTTTTCCTCTCCATATCTCAGTCAGTTTAGAAAGTTGTTAAACGTAAAATAATAACGCTTTGCATACAATACTCCGCGGTAATATAGGTACCTATAATACGAATAATAGATCTAAAGGAACGACTACGGCGACGACTATATGTGTGGTAATGATTAATAAGGGAGGCAGGGTATTTATTTTTGTAAATTGGGGTGGCCCGACTGTTATGATTTACCATTGTGCCGCGCATCTGAGGGAACGAATGTATATTTTATATTATTATATATAGGTACACAATTGTTGGTCTCCCAGTAGAGCATTTTATATAATGATGAACAATAATAATCGACAATAATATAACTGGCTGCTTAAGTAGCAGAAAAACTGGTCCTGCCACAAGGGTCGTATATTATTATTGTTATTTACCATTGTGAACTGTTGTCCGAAATCCTTATAATAAGCGCCGAAATGTTGGATTTTTTTTTTATTATTATTATTATTTTGTAAAGAAAAGAAACGCCGCCGCCCGCCGCCGACGTTGTTGTGTGTATAGAAAATTGAATTATAAGAATACCGAAGCTGCCAATTTGACCGGAAACCCTAACAGATGTATACGAGAAAACAAAATTCCTTCTGGCCCAACAGGTACTACCACCGCCGTGCCACCGCCGCATACAACGCAGACGTTTTTATATTGTTGTTAAACCGTCCTTTTCATACAGTATTTTATTGGTCTTTTTTTTGTTAAATACGACAGCCACGTATATAGTTATATAGACATATGTCATATAGTATACATAATGTATATTATTTGTTTTTTAATGACTGAAGCATTACGTAAAGGCCTAGTTACAAAGAAAAAACACCAATTTAAATTGCAACTATTTTACCTATAACTATTAAGTAACTATATTATTTAAATATTTAAAACTGCTGACAATTAAATACAAAAATTATAATGATCATCCCGAAAATCTTAGCATATTAAGTATAAAACCAATATCAGTTAATTTTATTATTTTTATCATTAGTAACTTGAATAGTAATACAAGTTTTTGAATTTTTTTAAAATCGAATACCTTAATAATTGAGTATTTGTATGGATAAAAATAAATAACATATTTTAGCAACTATAAATTTGTTTCTCACGATAATATAACCTATAGAATAGGTTTAATCCACAAGTGTAATAAAGTATTCACTACAAAAAAAACGATATTGAATTTCAACTACAGAAATGCTATTTAAATGTATATACGGTTTTTCAGTAACAATGGGATTTGATTTTCCAAGAAAATAAAAAAAGTTAGTAAATATATTATATTTGTAGCTATTGAATCATGAGAAGAAATTCTGAAGTATAGATACTTATATTTTTTTACATTCAAAATTAATTTAGATATTTAAATGAGACCTTTTCCGTTTATTCACTACCACTACTATACGCGTGTATCAGCACTCGTCGCTACGCTCCTCGGCGCCATCGCCCCGCTCCGCAAATCGAAAATATCCCTCGACTTGCTATGCAACATCACTTCAAGTAAGTCAGAGGGTAAGTTATTTCGTAGTATGGGCAGTGATTACACGTTTTGTGGCACTCGTCGGTGCGCTCCTGGGCGCCGTCGCTCCGCAAATCGAAATTATTCCTCGACTTGCTATGAAACACCACCTCAAGTTACAGGGTACTTAATAATTACCCTGTGATCGAAGAGCGTAGAGACGAGTGCTGGATACACGCGTATAATGGTAAGAGTGAATAAACGGAAAAGGACCTTTAAATCTACTTACAATGTACAAACTTCATTTATGAAAAACTTATGTTATGAGTTTGATAAATGTTGTTATTTTAGACAAGAAATTAAATAATGTGTTATCATCTACTTAGTTTCCTTTAAAATAAAATATAATCTTTGATTACATTTTATAAGAATATTAAGGCACAATAATAATAATACTTAATATCTATCGCTTTTATTTATAGATTTAAAAAGTTGTAGAATATTATATTGCTATATTATGATTATACGTAACAAAATAATAACACTAATCTATTCTGTGATAATAATAATACAAATATGGCTGAATAATATAGATAGTGTTTAAGTATAAATTATTTATACATATTTTTATGGCTATATAGTTGGCCTAAGCATAGCCTACTTAGATAATAAGTTATCAAAATTATTTTATTTTTTCTTTCACTTTATAGGTAGGTAAATATTATGATAATATTAGAAAATGAACAATACTCATCTCACTAAATTGTCAAAATATCGTAAAAAATCCATATGAATACATAGATAATGTTCTTTCCATTAAGATTGATAATAAGCCAACTCACTTTAATATTATAACTTAGGTACTACATGATCTTGGAACTACTGAACACAATTTGTAAGTTTGTAAGACGCAGACAACATTATATGTAATATGTTATATGTATACCTAACTTCCTAATACACGAACCTTTAAATACGCGTTCTTCCGAATTAAGTATATAATTTATTAATGTATAAATTATATTAACAGCATAAATATTATAGAGCAAGTAGTTATATAATTTTGTACGAGTTAGACACGAGTATAATTCCGTCTTAAATTCTGTTTGAAAATTCTAACAAAAACTCTCTTATGATTTATATAATTTACGTAATTTAGTAATTATAATTAAAAACTCTATTGTAGAATTTTATTTTGAAAAATAACTAATTACAATTAATACATATCAATTATAATAAAAGAGGAAGTTATTATACGAATAGATACTAATATAGTATATACTAAGATTAATTGGTTAGTTAAAAATTAATTTATGACAAAAACAAAAGAAAGTTTGTAGTTTTGTACCTTCTATGATTTATAATTTTAGTATACCTACCATTAAAAATAATAATACTTTTCATATATCGTGAATACAGTACATACGTACATAGTACCATCAAATACATCATATTATATCTAGTATCAGTAAATAATAAATAAATTTAATCAATGATATCAATGTATTTTTAATTCCTTGGCCCTCGTCGAGAGTATAAAGTATTGTTCGTGTCAACAAAGTTTTCGTCGTACCTACTCAAGTTATAAGATTATACTTGCTATTATTGTTTACTTCGTATTCCGTACTACTTATACATCATGATACATCTAATACATTATGATATAAAATAATATGCGTATCACTGTCGATAGATCAAACGTTTAAGAAGAACACACACACAAACACCAAGTATTCAAGTTAATTGATTCGACAATAAAATATAACGTGTGTGCGTATTATAGGCGGCAGACGCCTCCGTCGCCATGCATCGTATGGAGCTCATCTTCTTAAGTGGGTGCAGAGAGCGACCAGGTCGGGTCCCGTTAAGTGGCGGTCAATAAAATAAACACTTGCTCACCGCCACCGGTAGATCGTTTTGGTCGGTTTAAGCTATATTTTATAATATAAACGCGATATTTTCTGTCAGATAAGAGAAGAAGAATATTATTAGGCGCTACGACTAGTGTATGGAAACTCTATTCGACGTTTTAATATCCCAACGTAGTAATGTTTTTTTTTAACTGTTGTGTTACTTTTTCTTCTTCTCACGTGCCCACCGACTTTTTATCTGGTTTGGACAGCAGGTTAAGGATCGTAAATCAAACGAGCACAAAAAAAAAACACACACACGCACGCACACGCACACGCACACATACACGCACACACACGCACATACACGCACACACGCACACACGCACACACACACACACACGCGCGCGCGCGTGTGTGTCGGACTACAGGGGCGAAAATTAAGGTTAACCTTTGAGTATAAATTAATATATATCAGTGTTTACACTGCACTGGTGATACCGACAAGGTTACGTGGGTGCTTTTCGACAAGGACCGATAAATGTCTATTACTTTTTTTTTTTCGTTAACCGTATCGAATGATCTATAAATATCGTTTGGGAAAATAACCGTGAAGCTGTGAACGCTTTTAGTTTTAACTCACAGACATCGTTTTGACGAGGAGCAATAAATTATATGTTTAATACTATGGAATCAGAATGAATTGAATAATACATTATACAGTACAATATACATAGCTGATATTATATATATATTATATTGAAATGACTTAAAAGGCTTATGGCAACAGTTTATTAAAAAATAACTTTAATGTGATACAGTACAATTATGCTTATATTATAAAATCTGAAGTACAACATACTAACATTAAATTATTATAATTTGTAAATTTATAAAAATCTCCATCTAAAATAAAATGAGAAAAAAATTACGATACTAAATTACAGCACATAGTACAAAAACTAATACTTTACTATTTTTTTGTCATACTTTCAAATTGTAGTATACAATTAGTATATCACTATATTAAATAATTAATTGTTTATGATTTAAAGTCAATATATAATTATATATTATATATTTATAAAATTTTAAAGGAAAAGCTAAAAAATGAATTAAGATGTTAAACTATAACATTTTTTATAGACTCCTGTCAAATTTGACATTAAAAACCATTAGTTACTACCTATAATGTTTCATACACAAATTACATTATTTATCGTCATATACATAATGATACATATGTAAAGTCTGACTTCATTGTATTTTATTTTGGATTATATTATAATTTAAAATCCCACATATTAACATGGCATTTCATATAAAAACTACTAAAATATCATACTACCTACTAAAAAAAAATAAAAAATTACCAATAAATTTATTCAGTATTCACCAAAGTTATGATAAATTATATTATATTTAAGTAAATTAGTATTTATATTTAATAATGAATTTTTCATATCTAATAGTAAGTTGATATTAGATTTTATAGAGAATTAGAAAATTATCTTATTTTACTTTTTAACGTATTAATCAGAAAAAGTACCAACAAAGTAACAAATTATGTAACAAAGTATGTACGATAATTTATGAAATACATATAGTAAGGTATTAATATATTAATAAGAACTCCATATTAACTTGAGTTTTAATAAAATAAACATCATGCATAATTCGATCTATTATAAATAGAATAGAATAGTAAATAGACGTCAATCACAAAGAAACTGAATAAACATTAGAAGATTTCAGATATTTATTAAAAATAATAATAAATAATTAGTCATAGAAATAGTACCTATTTAATTACGACTCGTAGGCGATTCTCTCGTAAACATTTTACTCACCATGATATTATTATAATATTTCACACAAAATAATTGTATTTTGTAACTTCTCATATTATTGAAAAGAGAGAATATTGTGCGCTTTTAATTTTAACAACCATAATGAAGTCATTAAGATGGTAAAACAATAATTAACCGTAGGAGTTTTTCATAAAACTAATAATAAAAAAAAACAGAGAAGTGGATGTCGCTCTGCTGTACAGTAGATTACAAGTGGGTCGCTGTTTAATGAATGGTATTAAATTTGAATTCAATGATATAGGTAACATTGTATACGAAAAACGATTCTGAGCGATGACGGTCAGTCAGCCTATGATATTATATTATTGAGTATATTTAATGATGTTATTGTGAATAAACTAATGTATTAATCTAGCAACGTGGAAACTTGTTTTAAATATTCAAGCAATTTTTGTTACACCAAAAACCAAAATCGATTTTGTCGAAAATTGATTTTGCGTAAAAATTCCCGTTTTCCTTAATTTTTCTTTTGTTTTTCCCTGCGCTTTTGAAAACTATTGGAAATATTAAATCAAACAGAAATTACAATTAATTTCGACCATAAACTGGGACTAATTAAATCCAAACTGGTATAGTAAAATATGCAAAAAATGTCAATGACGATAATGCTTTAGAACATTTCCGCTGTATATATGGTTCAAGTTTTTTTTTCGGGTACAAAAAACCTTTATATGCAATTTTAATGTTGTCTTTATTGGATTTTAAAATTTCCATTTCTTGAAAAATTGAAACTGTTTAAAACCTAAAACTATTTAAAATCACTGTCTTAGGTACTACTGTTATAGGTACTCTGTCTACGTCTGCCACATATACTGTACTATAGGTACTGTATACTAAACCAGATATGAAAATTATTTGAAATTTTAACCTCCTCAATGCACCAACTAGATCCACTTTAAATGTTACAAATAATACGAGTTCAGACCTTTTTATGAAGCTTATCGTGCGTTGAGGTTGAGGAATGTGTTATTATAGATTCCTAAGTCATTATAAAAAAAAGGACACCGTACATAACAATATAATATTATATGGATGATGACTGTGTGACAGCAACTACAAAGTGGTCTGAACACAAGTACTCGTGTGTATATGATATAATATATACATTTAAGCATAACAAAATTACTATTATAGAAAAATCTTTATAAATTATACTATTATAGAGTAAAGAGCGTCAGAGTGATATTATTTTATCATTTGATATTGTATATCAATTTATTATTATTAATATTTACCTATTACTGTACATGAAATGGTTTCCTACTTTCACCATTTTTATAGATAACGTTTCATAAAATAATATTGTTAATCAGTCAGTATACGATTTAATAAAGAAGAATAAATTTATGATTGATGTAGGTACCTATTAATATTTTAGTAAAATAAGAAAAATTAGATTTACAAACATAACTCATTACGATGATAAAAAAACTTTATGTAATTACAATAATTACTGTGATCATTCATTAAATATCGATTTTTTAGTTATTCTGACCTTTAAACATGAAAATATACTACCCATATCAATCAAATATCTATATAGGTTATAGGTAGTAATACATTATAAGAGGTTTGTATATTTGTAAAACTGCACAATTTATGTCATGATTTCAAGTCATCAAAAGTAAATTTAAATCGCATTAAAAAGTATACACACTTATATACGAGCTTATAGTATTTTATAATTGAATTGTAAAAATAAATATGTTTTTTTAATTCCGAGAACTGTTCTGACGTTTGAAATATTTTCTCACGTTTAGACATCTCGTACGCAAGTATGTATATAATATTATACAATATGCTGGCGTATTTATTCTCGATACAAATTCCATAAACACGATGCAGGGCCGTAAAGCAGCTGGGGTGGTATAACGAAACGATTATAACATATTATTTTACATTATATTATATGTATATGTAGGTACTTAAAAACTTTTAAGTCGGATACAAATTATTGTCTACTATACAGTTCGAACCCACCGCCGCCTAATAATAATATAAAATATTACAATCTAAATCGGACGTATCCGCCGATTATATTATTATAACGTCTCCGATGTTTCTCACATGATATTGTACGCCAACACATCTGTACATACTCTCACACACCGATAAAATACACACCGACACAGACGCACAGAGGTTATTATAAACACGACACGGTGGCGGCGGCGGTCTCTTTGGTGGTCAGACGAATCACATTCATTACGCAGGCGGTACCAGTGGTGATTATCGTCGTTGGGTTTCCGCCGCCACTGCGGTAGGAGATCTTCCTAATTGAATGTACTATATTATATTATTATTATTTATCATTATTATTATTATTATTATTATTTTATAATATAAATATATATATATATTATTAAAGGTACGCAACGGCGGCGGACACGTCATAAAGTCACAACATCTTGACACGATATAATAATATATACGAGGAGCCGAGGAGGACGCGTATGGCGTATATATTTTAAAAATTAATGAAAAACATAATATATTATAACCGGCGTATCTAATATAATAGGTATAATATATATTATATAGTTAGTCTACAAGCCTTTGTCGTCGTGCACGACCTGAACGGGTCTGACATCACACGGTTTTGTTTTGTTTTTTTTTTTTTTATCGAAAACTTGCCTCGCTTACCGCATCCCAGACGGACACGCCACTCTTTCACGCCACTGCGGGCTATAAAATATGTGTTTTTAAATCGCCAATTTATGCGTGTTTAAACCTTTAATAGAGATGTATCAAATTATTATTATTTCATAACCCGAAACGCGTAGTAAGTACGAACAATTAACGCGGTTGTCCTCGCTGTACCTATATCGAGAAATCCATGATTTCTAATGTACACGAATAGCGGTTTTTTCAAAAATGTTTCGATTGGATACACATATTATTATAATCAACTGGTTTTTAACATAATCTTTCGTTAAAATAACATATACTCATATCGTATGTAAGCGTTTTAAAAGACTTACGATATTGACGAAATCTTGAAAAGTTATAGCAGACGTGTTGGATTGGCGAGCTCGTTCAAGGAGGATATCACGTTTCTCCTGAGATATAGATTTCACGAAATCCGACGAATTCAATAACATCAAGAAATCGTTCCACGGAATTTCCCCAAAACCTTCAGGGTCATACTATAACAATAAAATGCGTAGAAGAAAAATATAAGCTTCATTATAATTACGGATCTTGTCCATGATGCCTCACCACCCACTCCGTACTTCACTTACTTTATCAAATATACGTCTCCATTTCTGTTGAAAGAAATAATAAAAAATTAATTAAACACATATATTGATTGGTATTACCAGAGTTTGAGTTAGTTATAAATACAAACATCGTTTAATATGAAGTCTTTGAACGGACAATTTTTTTCCGATTGTGTACTGGACGATTCAATCCCAGAACCAGGTGAGTCGAATGACGCTAAAGGTGCTAAAGGACTGTGATGGTATAGGTCCGACGATGGATTGATCACAGACACCATGAGTTCAAAATATCTTCGGCCCACTCTCATCGCAGATATTTATCTATGTATAAACAATAATTGAAAATAATAAGATACCAAAAATAATATGAAATCAGTTAAGTACCTAACTTCAATAATTTAAAAAAAATGATTTAATTATTTATAATGTAGGTATGTACTAGGGGATACATAAAGGATAAATTAAAAAGTAAATCACTAATCAGGTATAAAATATTATGTACATGAAGAGTGATTTGCCCAATCCCATATTGTTCTTAAATAATTAATTAGGTTAAATTGTAATTTTTGAGATTTTTAAGTACATACTATGCTGATTTTCAATTACTCAGATTTTTTATGGAATTTAAGAAGTCTTCTATGATGATGTATCAAAATGAGTATGAGGTGATACTTTAAAAACACGACATTTTTTAGGATTAACAAAGTATCTATATGCTTAAAAATGTAAGTTGTGTAGGTATTCGAAAATATATTATTGAATTTAAATTTACGTAAGTTATTATGAATACTATTTAATTTTTTTGACCCTCTTCTACTTGGGTGATTTGGGTTTGGTGTGGGTGAGAGTTACGGTTGGAACGCATGATTTTATGTGGGGGTAAGGATTCGTCTCGGGTGATCACCCATCCAGGCCTTTCGACTCCAGACGATACTTGACCGCATTTGTGACAGTAGCCAACTATCGCGTCACGCCAAGCCCCTTATAAAATATTTTTACTCGTACAAATAATTGATAAAATATTACAAGCTTCTACTCCTTATTTTTTTCATACAATGTAATAAAGATCTATATCAAATATTGATTAATGGTTATATTATTTGTGTATAATATATTATGGGAATACCTGAATTTTTACGAACAAAATAATGTAGGTATTGTTATTTGTCAGCCCTTAAAAATTATCGAACGTTGAATCACATAATTTATTAGGCAGGGATATATAAAGATGGCGGAGGCGCCTATATTTTCCGATGCAGCCTGTTTGCGCCGAACCCATTTATTGTAGCCCATTTGAGCCCCAAATCATAGTCCATATGCGCCCGATTCAGTTCAGGTGAAAACCGTGCAACGGTGCCATTTATTGGGTATATTGGTATAACTATAAAATCCAAAATAATATTTTATCGTTTCTCTTGCTAATCGAAACTAATATCCAAATCGATAAAGATAATATTTTGTCGTTAATCGTGCTAATCGGACATTGTAAAATCCCAACCGATAAAGATTATACTATACAAAAATGAATTTATCAGTTATATTTTATGTGTCAGTTGCGTCAGCAGTCGGCACGTGAGCAATGAGTACCATGATGGAATTTAATAAAACCATTTTAAGCAAAAAAAAAATGTTGTATAGTTTTTCGTTATTTTAAATATCACGTGAGTAGAGATCTGGTTTCTAGAGATATAAGTTGGCGTTGTGTTAAAAAAAGTGTGTTATTTATTTTGATTTTATATAAACATTTAACAATTTGACATTCATAATTTAATATAATCTTAACAATATTTAGATATAGATGTTTAGTATTGTAAATTGTAATTGTATCATTGAATAATATTATGTAGTATTTACCTATTATATTTTATTTTTATTTTACGTACAAATTTAACTGTTAAAAATTTATAATTTATGTATTCTGTACAGTATTTATCATTATTTTGAAAACTATTAACTTTTTTCTGATATGTCTTGAATGATCTTAAACGATAACCGACGGCCACGTTGCATGCAAAATGGGTGCATTTGGGCTATCAATCAGGGTGCTTAATTTTTTATTTTAGGCGGAAATGTCCATGACTCTCGAGGTGCACATGGGTTACAGCGATATTTTCTCCTTAAAATGAGTGTATTACAAATTACAATACAATTGAACTTTGAATATCCAACCACAAAATACTCAACTATTAAATATTAAACAAAGTAGGTAGGCACGTTAGTGATTTTTAATTTCGATTTTTTTGTTAAATATGCAATATTAGTTTTATGAAGCACTTTGACTTAATTTTGAATTTAAATATTTCAAAGTAATTTGGCACTCGTACAATGAACTTAAATTTACTGAAATTTATGGACCATTAAATCTTATAAATATTAGATCCATAAAAAAATTATCCTGGATTTTATGCAAAAAAAAAATAAATCTAATATCTAAAAAATATTGGTGGAGTAAATGTTTTCATGTCAACATATGTATAATCATATCAGTTTAAATTCTGTTTGGGTGGGATAACATTTTGTTTTTCAATAATAATAGAATTATGATAGGTATAGTATATAATTAACTTTCCACAAATATAAAAAATAAATTTATTTTGAAATTAAATATTATTTTTTTAGCACGTTAATTTTTATACTTATTTATTAATTATTGGTTTTTAAGTATTAATGTAATTTATAATTAGTAACAAAATGTGGTTTTTATTTTTTATTTATTAAGAAAGTTCTGGAACTATAATAATAGCCATTGACTGTCACAAAAAAATATTGTTAAACTAAAAGGTAACTAAAAAAGTAGTTCCCGACTTAACTTTTCGAGGCCTTTAAAAATAAAATCATAATAATTGCAAATATAATTATCATATTTATTAATACTAAAATACTAAATTAAAATATAAAATAAATAAAAATTACTACAAAATTCCAAATTACACGTAGTACAAACATCAGTAAATTATTTATAATCATAAAGATTTTCTTCCTCGATTATTTTTGTAATAGCAGGCCCCTATAAATACCACCATGATCCTAATTAGGGTCTCCCAAGATTGGAAACTGCATTATAATGGAACATTTAAAATTTATTTTAATTAATTTGTATATTTATTTTTATTTTTGTATTTTTTATGTATCACGGCCCACTCTGTTAATATAAACGTGTAAATTTGCCCACTACTTACAAAAGGTTGAATAACCCAGGTATATGTCCAAGTGTAGACTAAAGAAATTCAACATATTTCTTATACGAAATTACAAAAAACAAACCATTTTCCTTATTAGGTATAAATGTATAATGTAAGACATTTTGGGATCTCTAACTGACTAAATTAATCGACGGAATTAAAAATTATTTAAAACAAACTATTATTTATATTGTCTATAAGTATAGCTTTTAAGTAAAAATAATGTAAATTAACTAAAGTTAATTATAATAATTTGTAAAGATATAATATGTAAACGCGTGTGGTAACTGAAGCAAAAAATAAAACATTTTTTTTTAAAACAAAATATTATATTATATTTTCAAATACAATTGAATAACAAAACGCCATCTGTAAGACGATTACTCAACTATTATATTATGAGTTAAGTTAGCTGCCTATGGAGTGAATTTTCAGGCACTGCTTAATTTATATATAATATAATATAACTATAATACAAGATATTGTTATTAAACATGTGAATACTTTTATTTTCAAGTATTTTAGATTCTGAGCGGAGCGATGAATGTATTGATTTTACAATAATGAGTGTTTTTTTATTTTTATTTTTTTTTGTATCTGTGTACACGATAAGTAGTCGAAATAATGCTTCGATTTTCAACTTCAGTATCTTGTTCGATGGGAAAGTGAATCTAGTTGGTGCATTCGGGATGTCATTTTTTAAAATTCCCAATCGTTTTCAAAAGCTCCAGGAAAAACAAACTAAAAATTAAGGAAAAACAGGAATTTTTACGCAAAATTGGTTTTAAAAAAAATCGATTTGGGTTTTGGTGTAACTCGAAAACTAATGACCGTAGATACATGAAATTTTCACTGGTTATTTATATTAGCATTTTCTATGCATGATAAAATTTATAAAATATTTTGACTTGTTTTGAGATGTTTACGGACATTTTTAGTTTCCAATTTTTTTAGTTTTTTTTTTTATAAATGTCAATAACATTTTATTTGTTGGGTAAAAAAGTTTGAAAATTTAATACAAAGCTCCTAAGTTCTAATACATTTTTACAATAGTAGTTGAAAAATACTAAAAATACATAGTCACAATTTTTTTTTATAAGCATTTAAAGTTCGAATTTTGACAAAATACGTAAAAATTACGAAAATATGCAAATTATTTTGAGGTAGAAATTCATAAAAATTTTTCTTTATAATTCTAAGATATGAAAATGTAATACAAGATTCTTCATAAGTTTGTCTACCTTCATCAACAAAAAAATGTCTATAAGAAAGTCTTATAAAATTTTTATGAGCGTTCATGAAGTTCATATTTTCACAACCTTGAACTCTATTTCTCATGTAGCGATTTGCTTTTTTGCTGTAATTCAAAAACGAGTATAACTGTAGACACTTGAAATTTGCACAACATGTTTAGTATATAAATTTCTATACTTGATAAAATTTTCAAAATATTTTGACTCGTTTCAAGTTTTTTACAGACTTTTTTAAATTTCAATTTTTTTTAGTTTTTTTTTTATAAATGTCAATAAAATTTTATTTGTTGGTTCGAAAAGTCTGGAAATTTAATATAAGGCTCCTTATATATTGTAACAATAGTAATTGAAAAATATTAAAAATACATAGGCACAATTTTTTTTTATAAGCATTTAAAGTTTGAATTTTGACAAAATTTAACAAAATCTCGAAAATTATTAATCATTGTAATTATAAAATTATAAGATGTTCAGTTTTTATAACTAAGGATTGAAAATTTAAACCAAAGATTCTCATTAATAGTTCATTCTGTAACCAAAAAATATAAAAACAGTTATTTTTTACAGACATTTTAAGTTCAAATTTGGACGAAATTACATATTAAAATCAATATTAACGAGTAAAAGTATATATAATAATATTTTTCCACCACATTGATAATTTTAGATTAATAATTAAATAATATGAATAATATTAATTCAACTTACCAGCTACCGTATAATAACAATACCAATATAATTTAAAATATCCTAGACTGACATACCGTCTCCGCTCAGAATCGTGTTTCGTATACAATGATATTATATCATTGAATTCAAATTTAATACCATCCATTATACAGTGACCTACTACTTGTAACCTACTGTACAGTTGAGCGACATCCACTTGACCCCATTTTTTGATTTGCATTTTAATATTTGTTAATTGTTAACTATTAGAATTTAGTTGTTTATTAGAATCTGAGGTGACTAGCTGAGCGATGTTTTGATTTTACAATGATTGGTGTTTTTATTTTTCGTCCATCTTCGCCTGTTGGAGCAATAACATTGTATGATGTAAGTACTTTTCAAGATCATAAAAAAAAAAAAAATCCCAGTACTTTTTAATGTAACCGGGAAAACTGAAACTTTTACACTGAACTAGTTTTAGACAAAATAGATTTTGTCTGTTTGTTGTAACTAAAAAATGAATAGTTGTAAAGACTTGACATTTTCACCAAATATTCATGTTCATATCTACTAGGTATGAAAAATATTTACTATTTTGTATATTTGCTATTATAGGTGTTTTCCACTCTCGAATTTTTATTGTTTTTCGATGTATAGGTATATTATGATTACTATTTTTTAGTGCGTGAAAAAGCTTGACAATATAATACAGGGTTTCTCAAAAGTTTTTTAGAGAAATCTAGGAATCTTAGAAATGCAAATGCACAGTTGTTTGTATGTACATAAACTTATTTAAATGCAATTTTTGACGAAATTGGTTATTGAGAGTTGAGACGAAAATTTACAATTTCACTTATTTTGTTGTAAATTCAAAAAATATTATTCTTAAGATCATGAAACTTTTACTGCTTATTTTATTATTTATTACAGGTAATTGATGACATTTAAAAATATTTATACTAATTTTAAGCTATTTGAAGTATTTCATGAACCTATCACAGCAGTATGTCACCGTTCTATACCTTTACGATACATCGGTATCGAAGTTAATAACAGCATTATTTGAAACTAAATTAGGTACGATAAATGTGATTGGTTTTAGGCAAAAATTTGTCCAAACAAATATATTATTAAAAAATAAATCAATTACTGATAGTAAATAAGTATCCTTAGAAATAGAATTTGATGAGTGATGACATCGTCTCAGCGGCTAAGAATCGTTTTTCATCGTATACTTTTACAGTTGTACCTATACAGGTTAGGTTAGGTATATATATATAATGTACCTAAAAAAAAATAATCTATTGTCACATATAAAACATAAGGTCAATACTAGATACGCAACTAATAATTTCTTCTTGAAATGGCCTAAGAAAACAGGATGTCGAAAAATGTTCGAGTTCGTTGGGACTCAGATACATAATTTATTGGCTTATGATGTGACCAATATGTCACTGCCAATGTTCAATAAATACATTACCCACTGGCTTTTCCATGAATAGGATGCAACAAAGTCTATATATCATATTATCATGATTAATACCAACGTCCTGCAGAATAATTTCCATTTTTATTTAACATAATGTTTAATACATTTTTCTGTTTTAAGTTTGCTTTAGAAATTTGTATGTATTAATAAATAACATGTTGTAAACAAGATAATTCCTGGGCCTCTACACAAGTTTTTAATTGCAGTAATCTTTTTTGATATCAAAATAATAATAAAAATACAATGTTTTTTCCTAGAATTCAAATTTAATTCATCCATAAATATGACCTACTTAATGACCTACATAAATAATTTTAATCAAGTTTAACAATGACTTAATTAAAAAATAATATACTTGATAAATAAAAATGTTTTTTTTTGTTTTCCAAAAGATTTGTTCATTAATTATTGTCAACTAGCATTTACAGGAAGAAAATGTTATTTTTGTTATTAAAATATATTTTTCTGCCTTAACAAGCCTTAATAAGTATAGCAAAAATTGAATTATCAGGTATGTGGAATATATCTTGCATAAAACCAGAACTATATAGTTTTGTATACAACTAACGCGACTTCATACTTGTATGAAATAATATCGTTTTATATTTACGAATAAAAATATTTAGCTAACTACAAGTACCTAAAATACAAGTTAAAAAGTTTTAAAAAGACAATTAAAAAGATTTAGGCATTTAATATCATTCAGGGGTAAAATAAATTCTACGTCTTATGAAAATTGAATTTAAAAATTAACTTTTGAAATTATTTTAATCAAAGAAGTTTGAGTAAGAGATATAATTTAACTTTACTTACCGGCTACTAGTACTGATTACTAGCTATTACTAAGATCTGATAACCTACTACCTACCTATTTATAATATAAATACGCCATACTATATTTTATTTGTCTGAACTATGTTATTTTAACCACCATCGAGCAAAGTTAAATTATTATTGTTAAGTATAATAATTATAAATAAGTATAATTATTTATGTTACTCCTTAAAACTTCTTCAATTAAAATAATTTGTTTTTAAATAAATGTTCGTAAGATATTGAATGACTTTGCTTAGTGCTGATGACTGGGCCACAATATGGGCTTTGACGATAAATAATGATAATTAGGTCATTTGGCATTGGCGTCTTGAGTATATTATGTCTGCCAAAGTAGTAGTATTTTCCGGGTCTCTTCCCACGTGAAACGATTTAAAACTCCAACCATTGATAAAAGAAAACACAATAAAATCGTAAGTGTCTTATACGACTACTTAGTCTTAGAATAGTATGCTAAAAATATATGGTTATATACAGTTATATCTAGTAAATATAATTAAGAAATTAAAATGAATATTCTTACATTCAAAAACATAGGTAAGTATAGTATTGTAAACAAAAATTTTCCAAGGGATTGTCCACATAAAATATATCTTTGTCTTGTACTTATTAACTATTTGTAGGTATCAGTACTGAATAATATGTATCACATAATATGAAAACTATAATTTTCTTAATTAATATACATACCCTAGGTAAGCATGATTTTCAGTAGCTGGTGCCTGTTATAGGTTATCACGGTTTAGGAGGCATCTAATAAGCAAATATATTTTACAAACAAAAGTGGCTTATTTAGGTAGTAATATAATATGTAACAAACCTATACTTGGTAGTTGGTAACATAAATATTATTACAGTTTTATCAGAACAAGAGGCAGGGCCGGCTCAAGCAAAAATAGTGCACTAGGCAAAACCTAATTTTGCCGCCTCTAAAAAAAATTTGAGCTCTAATTTAAACTTAGCCCCTCCCCCTATTTTTTATGTAACATAAGTACCTACATGAAAAATATTTTTATTTTTTTATTTTAAAGAAATAACAAGTAGTGTTGGGACTATTGGGTTATTTTTTATATTAATGTCATATTTGTACAGTTATATATAACTGATAATAAATTTATTAGGTAGGTACACATATTTACATTTTAAGAATTCATAATATAATCAAATATTTATTGCTTTTTAAAATATTTTTCACTTTTAACCTTCCAAATAATTAAACTTTTGTCATAATCTTAAAAAATAAAAAAAAATTATAATAATAATATTGATAAAATAAAATAAAACAAACTTAATTTTATTTAAAATTGACTTTTCTTGCTTTTAGTGAAGCAAAACTCTGTATAAGTTCATCCATGTCTAAGTCTTCAGCAATTTCACTTTCAATAGAGAGAGTGGCTAATCCTACTAATTGGTCTTGAGACATATTTGATCACAAATAATTTTCTCACTATCGATATGACTTTTTGAGATATCATTATCAATTATTTTCTCACAAATCGTATTGTCATTACTAATATTTTCAGGATGAAGCGTTAAGTTATTCTCAGACAAATTATGTTCGATTTGTTGATTTGGTTTTAAAAATTGAAGAAGCCTAACCCGTTGCTTAGCAGAATCTACTTCTCGTTCAATTCGTTTTTTTTTATATTGTGCACCCGATAAACGTTGCCGTTTATTCCCTTCTCCTGACATTTTCAAATTGTAGACTCTACAAATAAAAAATAGTAGTAAATTTGACGTTTTGTTGAGTTTTTACTATGTTTTTTTTTATTTATAAGTGATAACTATTTAAATATGTAACATCGCACATATGATATAATTGATTAAAAACATTTGACAAGTAATATTTAATTTAATGTTAAAAATATAAGTAACCCAAATGTATTTATATAACATTTATTATAGTGTTACACATTACATATAGTTTTCGACTGTTAATAAAAAAGTCGTATTTTCTCAACTGAATGTTAAATTTAAAAAAAAATTGTACTAATTACCTACCTATTTAAATTTAAAAGTTGATTTAAATAATGATATAATATTAAAAGTGATGAATATCAGGATATTTCTAGTTAAATCACTTTAACATGGTAATATGAATTATATTTTCTAAAAATAAATAAGTTAAGTAATTTTAAAATATATAAGAAATGAAAATATAATAGATAAGTACAAGATTTACATATAGACATAAGTTTTAATATTTGATCATTAAATCATTATTTAACCATTAGTTTTATAAATATATGTACGATGTGCCGATAGCATTTTACTTACTTAAGAAATCAACTCAATTTCAATTTTTCGTCAGAAATTTTTGCTTGTGTCAGCCGTCAAGAATCGAGCACGAGTCACGATGAAATAAAAGTTAGATACAAATTATACGAAAATACAATATACAAAATGCTGCTGATGCGATTAAAATATAAAACAAAACCGTAACATGATTTGATATGTCCAAACTGGAAAGCGAGTGCGTCCGATGCGTTATCGCAAGTTTGAACGAATTGTTTTGTTTTTCATCGCATCGGCCTTACGAACATTGACACAACGCTATAAATATTTTATTATGTATTTATAATTATTATGTAATATTTTTTAAGTATTTCATTGTACCTATTATAGGTAAGTTGGTTTTTAAAATTAAATTAAATTAAATTTTTTAAAATATTTTTCTTATATTCATAATACCAATAAATAAAAAAAAAATATTATGAGTAAATTTTTAAAATGCCGCCCCTGTTGAAGTGCCGCTCTAGGCAGGTGCCTAGCTCGCCTATACCTTGAGCCGGCCCTGACAAGAGGAGCCATTGTTTTACAATAAACTTTTCAAGGTCAATAATTAATTTTAGATACTGAATTTTAACTATATCTATAAAAGATCTCAAAAATCCTTTCTGAAATGTTTATTAAAACGTTTTTGATGATTTTTCTTATATTTTACGATAGTGTATTTTCAGATTTCTTTTAATAGAATTTATAGTTGCGAATACTAAAGATTTTACATTTGAAGGTCGCTCATATTCATATAAGCCATAACTCATAACTGTATTTTTTTAAATTTTAAAATGTTGCTTATTCATTTTATGAGTACCTTAAAATTTAGTAAAAAAATGTCCTATAAACATTGGTTGCTAAAAAAAATAGACATTGTATTCAACTGTTCTCTACTCAAAATTATTTTTCAAAAGTATAAAAATATATTAAGCCACAATTATGTACCAAGGTAATTATACTGCAGGCTACTATAACTACCAAATTTGACAAAGGTTTTGATCTCAGCACCCTCCTCTATTATTTCATAATCCTGGACATGCCTCTGAAGATTGAATCATGAAGTGCAAATGTAATGAGTATTAATGGGTAATGCCTGTTGGCTGTTTAGTTAGGTTAAGTATAACTAGTATAAGTATTATAAGTATCTATACTGACTACTTTTTAAATAACTATATATAAACTATAAACTATAATTTCATCATAATTGACACATAACCACTTTTTAATTTTTATGGAATATACTTTAAGTGTAAATAGGTACTTACAGCTCTCATAAATATAATGTTAGTTTAATAATATTAAGTACCTACATATAGGAACTTCAAGATTCAAGAATATAAGATATAACTACTTACTAAATACTCATTAGTCAAGTATAATATTATTAAAACATAATTATAATATGTATATAAATTATATAAATGTAACACACTGTTATATACAGAGGAAATAATATATTTTGATGGAGTTTACGTTTTGAAAAAAAATTGTTGTTAAAAAGACGCTGTATCGGAATGTGTAATAGACCCCCTATATTATAGTCTTATTATCGCATAGGTAACATATAGCACATTTTAAGTTGTGAAGAATCCATTTTATTCACTTATTTTTAAAATTAAAAATTAAAAAATTCCCACTTTTTGCTTCAAAGTTCAAACATAAAAACCAACAGGCCTGTATATTCTTACCTATAAATTTGATAATAGGTCAATTCATATTTATTTTAAAAATAATGGATTCTTCTTATCGTAGAATTTGATATGCTATGTGCGTTAGTTAGACAGAAACAATTCATATGCGGCTAAGACGTTTTCTTAGGTAGGTACCTATACCAAAATATTGTAATGAGAAAACTATGTTTCCAAAAAAACCTACATACCCTGATTAGATTCTAATAAAATAATATTATTTTTAACAGTCAACTCTTTTTGTAACATATTGGCTTAGCGTTATGCCGTTATGTGTTGCAAAACGAGTAAAACGAATCTACCTAATTATTCTATAATACTTTTTACTTTATTGGTATTCTTATTGTATTCGCAACACAAGTAATTCAATATTTTGATGACATTGACATTTTATAAACTAGGCATAGTCTCCATGTAACGATAAAAATATAAGTATTCTTAAGTGGTCTATCAAACGAACTAGGTCATGTTAACACCCACGTTTTAGACTATTCAAAAATAAAGCATCATGTACTAAATATTGACCAATATAACTTTCAGCTAGAATGTTTATGTAGGTACGTACGGTTGCCAATTTAGTTAACCTAAAAGAACGAAGTATGGGTTTTTTGACGAGTTATTTATCTTTTTGGGGAATACTTTATAAAATTATTTTTTATTTTATTACCACTGCATGTGCCGAGTTTATAAAATTAGAACAATCGGCAGAAAAAAAAAACTCATTAAAACCCCCCTTTCCGGCTTGCTGACTTGACGTTTTTCACCTATACAATTCCTATCCTCCTATAATAATTAAACTGCGCCACCATCATGCTCGTCACAGGAAATAAGCAGCTCCACCTTTGTGCTCGTACAGGTTGCGGCACCGGCTGCTGCCTGCAGCTATAGTGTCCAAGCAACGAATAATAATAATAATAAAAATAAAATCCATATAGTCAGCTAAATAATTCATGTTGATTGCATTATTAAAAGATAAAGACCCATATTAAATAATTGTATATAATAAATATAAATGTGTTCTAAACCCATTTATTATAAATAGGTATAGTAAAAATATTAATCGTTCATCAACAGATTCATTATTCTTGGATACATATAAAAGTAGGTATGTTATAAATGTATAATATATAATATCTAGTGACTCGTATAATTTTACTTGCGACTATCGACTGACCAGTGACCGCGATGTATTTTTAACACACATTGCAGTATTTGAAATGTTTTAAATTATGTGCTATACTAATTTTAAAATTTGTTTTGATATTCTGTAGTATTTTTGTGTTACAATTTGGATCTGTGTGCATAAATACACATTGTCATACTGTATAATATATTGTATGGAGGTAAACAATTATAAACACACAGTACATCATCGTTCTTAAAAGAAAAAGTATATACATATTTTTATTAGATCGCTTTCCGTTGGTTTCAGTTTTGAAGGGTAGGTTCTAGCAGGGTTAAAAAGCGCACATGCATCCATAGAGTGCACGTATAAAGCATCTCGCCGCACAAGGGTGGCTGGAGATGAGTCATTCTCAAACGTACTTCACCCTCGTTGAGGAATGGTACGCATACTACAAGCACTGCCACACTGGAGATTTTTTTTCTCTTTTAAAATTACTCCCTTGGATTTGAAAACGAAACTTCTCATGTGTATATGTTGTAAAATTATGTTTCTCCCGAATCACAGCTGCCCATAGCATACGTATTATCAGATATTTTGAAAATGTATGATGCTATTTTATAATGTATTATTCAAATTTTACTATATATAACCTAATAATTTTCTTAGAATATTGTCCTGTATCCAATAAAATGTAATTAATATGATTAAATAGTCTGTAGGCTATAACATAATACCATATACCGTTAATAAATCTGAAACAGCTATAAATCAAATACTTTTCATTAATTATATATTTTTTTCTAGATTTTCTAATATTGAACACTGTGATCTATTATGTACAAATTAGTAATGGAATGCGTACAAACGCGAATTTTCTCAGAATTAAAAAAAACTTTCTGATAATGACCGCTAATGTCAAGTGTTGGACTGCGCTTTGTCGGCTGCATGAAACTATATAATCATAAACTCAGCCATTGCCAAATATATTTTACATAAGCCTATAAAAAAAACTGCAACTATAAATAGTAGCTTTGATCATTTTGTGATGTATCATAATATATGATTTTTTTTTCATTTAAAATCTATATTTTATTATTTAATCGTCATCGATGAGTTAAGTTTAAATTTAAAACAAATAACTGCATACGAAAAATAATTTTGAGCGTAGACGATGTGTCAGGCTTTATTTCTAAGGATATTATACAATTTAATTAGCAATACGGTAGATTGGACTTGTTTACCCAAAAACATCTCATATATTTAACCATTAATATTATTATAAATTATAATATTATATATTATATCATATTGATATTAACTTAAAATATTCGATATCACGTGCGTAAAATTCGTGGTATAAATAGCTTAAAATTAGTTCAAATATTTTAAAAATGTTATTGTGTATAGATAGGTAGGTATAGAAAATAACAATATGTAGGACATATAATGTCGAGAACAGTTTCAAGTCCCTATACCTATATGTGATACGATTTATATTTTTTTAATTATTACATGATAAGTGATGACCAAAATCGATGGAGCAATTAAAGCAGTTGAAATCAAACATGATTTTTTTGAATTTTAAGCTACAAAATAATTTTTCAAGTTTTTGTAATTTCAACAATAATTTTGCCAAAAGTTTAACTTCAATCGCTTATAAATTAAAATTGTGATATTGTATTTTGGGTATTTTTTAATTGCCGTAAGAATAACTTATGAGGAAAGTTTTATTACATTTTTGATTTTTACGAACAAACAACAAATTTATAATACATAAATCAAAATAAATAAATAAACAATAATAAGAAAGGTCGACGATTTAAATGCCTATAAATAGCCCAAAAAGTGATAAAATATTTAGAAAAAGTTATCATATCTAGAAAATGCAATTACAAATATTTGTTCATAATCAGTTATAACTTATATTCATTCATAAATTACAAAAAAAAACAAAAACAATTTTGTCAAAAACTGGTTTTGCATAGGTAATTATTCCCGTTTTACATTATTTACTATTGAGCGTAATTTTATACTAATTTGATTATTCATATCGTTTTGTTAATTGTTTTTTGTTTTTATTAAATAGGTTGTTAATATTTAAAATATGAATCATGAACATTCTTTCAACTGTCAAAACACTATAACATTACGTCATTGCCTATATATTATATAACTTGACTATATTATGAAGCATTACATGATAACCATAACATAAAATATAATTATTTATTAAAATATTAATAAAACGTTACATATTTAAATATATTTTGTTAAAGGTTTTGTGCATCATTCATTTTTAATAGTCTTTGAGTTATTTTAACATTTTTTTAAATTTAATATTGTGTTAAAACGTAGATACCTAAAGAAGTACACATAGTACTGAAGGTACTATAAACTTTTATATCATGCAATATTTGTAATTTATTTAAAAGTACCTACTTGCCATAATGGTAGGTAATCGAGCAAAAGTATTTAAATACTTTTTACGATTATTCTTATTTCTTTGTGACACTTGCTGTATATATTATATATTTTACACTGTTATGTCAAAATGTTTCAGTTAAGATAGGGAATCCAATTTACTCCGAGCCTGAACTAATATTTACATACTTTAAAAAAAACAACGATTTTTCTGTATCGTAACTTATTTACATTAGTTTAAGTACGCACTGAATACAATTCCTATAAGTACGTGTATATGCCACTGAGACGTGGCGAAACACCAGTTAATACGGTTTAACATTTACAATTTAAAAACTTTCAAAAATATAATTATATGTTCGATAAAAAAATCGATATAGGAACTGAAAAGAATGGGGTTCGATATATTAATATTATATAGTTTCGTTAAAAAAAAATAAAGTAAAAAGACACTAGACAAGCATATCGTATTATACCATTACGGCATTACATACTATAATCTACCTAAATAATAGGATGTATTCTTTATCATACCCTTGACAGTAAGCTTGGATGGCGATCGACTTTGTGAGGGTTGATGCTCTAGGCTTTAAGGAATCCAAGCTCCCTAACACATTTGCAATAATAAATTGTATACAATAGGGGAAACCGAACAATACCTAATATATATCCTAATATATTACATGACTATGACTGTAAAACAACGGTCGACTATTACAACTATTATAGTCATTCATACTATGAAACAGCTAAACAGCTGCTGCCTGCTGCAAATAGATTGATGATTGGAACATTTTGGATTATAATACAAATTTAATAAAAAAACGCTCAACCACAAAAGATCTGTGTACAAATAAAATGTATATTTGGAATATAGGTATATGTATAATCAACGGTATTTTAATTTATTTCTGCATTACATATAATAATTATACGATAAATAATAATACTTGTACGTTTAAGGTATATAGGTACAAGTCCACGGTAAGGAAATTAAAACAATTTAGATGAAACTGCAGTATTATATAGATTCCTATTATAAATTAGAAAACTTGACACCTTTTTCCATTCAAGTAACGTAATTACAACTTTATTTGGATTCAGTCAACAGTGATTATTATAAAGTATAAAAAAAAATCTACTGCGCATTAATAACGTATACAATGGCAGAATATTTAACATGTTTTTTTTTAAATTGATACAATGATTTATTTGGCTTTCTACTTTTGATCAGTATTATTACTGTTATCCATCTCATTTCTGATATAAATATTGTACCAAAATTTCAGGTTTTAGGTATCTCTTCGAGTTTTAAAAATAATACGTGCTGTTGTCTGTTATGTTGCCTGTGGTCTATTTTGTTTCACTGCAGCGTACCTTATCACAGAACTGTTCGGTATACCGTTCCCTAGTTCGAATTTTAAGACGGTGTTTGGGGCATTCGATTTGTTAAATGAAATATAAAGATATATAGAGCGACAGCGGTGACCAATCAATTGCTTGACCTAATTTAATATTTACACGGAATTAAATATTTTGAATATAATTAATTACTATCCGTTAAAATAAAAAAGTTGTTCTTAAAGTCTTTTGTATTTTGTACAAGTTTGTACTGCTTATTTTTCTTTTTTATTAGACTCGACTGCAGACCAACATATAGATGAATTCACGAATTCACGATCAAACCAGCACTTGCCGCGGCACGTAATGTACTACTTTTGGGTAATTGCATCCTGCCGATAAACAGGAGAGGGTGACCGCGTTTTACATTTCACATTCACGGCGTACAAATAGTTGTATGCGTGATGTGTAAAAATATCATTGACTATTCAGAGAGTGACTTTATTGTTATACCCCCCCCCCTTCAATTTCACTTTCAATATATTGTTCGGTCACGTGGTGTTAAAGGACATGGCACATTGGTATCGCTCTATTAAACCAACAACAATTTTATATTAGACATATTATTACTGTTAAATTCCTAAACAGTCAGTTGGATTTAATCACTCACGGGAGTTAATGGAAGAAATGTCCTAAAAACTGTTTGTATAATATAATATTACTATATAACTATATAGGTATCGATATTAAAAGTGTTACGTCGTGGTATCGATTTAACAATAAAATTCTGCAGTTAATTAAAGGTTAACTCTAATTAATACAAACAATACCATATTTTATAAGTATTGTGTTCAAGGACAACAGGGCCGTGAAAGCGTATTTTATAATTTTAAACATTTTGTTTTAAAAATATCATTCAAAAATTAGAATAAAAAAAAATCATAATTTACTTTTTCGTGGCACTTCATAATTTATATTTATGAATTATTTACATTACACATGCAGCATAGCATTAAAGATTCAATTATAAATATTCATTCTAAGGGCATAATCTATTTGCAAAAGAATAATCGGTTAGCGTTCATACAAAATGTTTTATAACCAAAGGGTGGCTTGTTGCCATAATATACAAGCCTTGGCATAAAATACGAATTTAACAAATGTAAATGGTAAAAACATAATAAAACCCCTCATATTTGTCTAATTTAAGTTTTAGTCGATATTTTCATGAAGCCAAAGTTGATTTATTATTCTGAACATTTGAATACCTACTTGCATAGCAATATTAAATAGTATTGTATAATAATATCGTTTTACTCTCTATATATTGTCTATTCGTCTATATATTACAAGTTTATTAAAATGTGATTTTAAAATTGAAATTATTGCTCATTAGTCATTACAAATTATCAAATTTGAGAAATTTGTACATCATTTGATATCAAAGGTAAATATCAAGAAAATTACAATCTACTCAAACGAATTAAAAAAATGTTTAGATTTTCGAAAGTTACTATATTTTTTCAATATAATTTTGATTGACAAATTTATTGAAAAAAAAATATGATCAACGAAAAAATAAATGATTCAGTTGTGTATACATATAAAGACAAGTTACAAAAATATATTAGGTATAGAAATATTTTCAACTTTAAGAGCTATATAACGCTCCTCAATCAAACTTTCTTGCGTGGTCTGTGCTCATTATGATGACTGCTACAACACGACGATCATAAATTGAATGTAATTATTTAAACAGACGATATTACCAGAAACGAAAAATTATATACATTTGCCCAATAAAAACTTTTTATTTAGTAAATTGTGCGTCACGCGTTTTGTAAGTAAAAAAATGATAGAAATATAATGTTCCCATTTCTCGTGCTTTCGATTTGGTATAGCTGGTACACCATGACATTATGACAACGCAGTAATAAATAATTATGAAAAGTTAATACCCATACGGTATATTATACTGTTTTAAAGTAAATGATCGAGATGAAAAAAGGTGTAGATGGTTGTCAACGCCGAGGCCGCGAGCTATTAATCAAATAACGGTGTATAAGGAAAAAACTGCGACCGCCCAAATCGACGAAATCTCATTTATTATTGGCTTTAAAATCACCTCGATCCATCGTAAAAAAAAAAACCAAATCGGAAACTTATGCACGGTAACAATAATATATATATATATTGGCACGGCTATAATCTTAATGCAAGATATGACTATATATATATATAAGTGGTAGTGAACTAGTGAAGTACCTATACAGTCTACAAATGGAAAACGCTTTATGTAATTTATGTATACTGTTTATATTATAAAAGTTGCAGACAGCCGAGGCTGAATCGAGTGGGTGGTGGGGGGGGCATGGCACCGCGTAATTGAATATTTCTCTAGAGACAGCAAATCTAAACTGCCCAGTCTAATGATATATTTCATAGTCATCATTAGTTCTAACTTAAATAATGTGTAATCAAAAAAAAAACATAAACGTCATTGCGAAACAAATTCGTTCAGAATCTAAAAAAATACGTAACTGCTATAATTGAATATTAACAGGACGATTCTTAATCATCCTCTTTCCTCTCGACGAAAACTGCGAATTGCGGGCGTTCCATGATAATCGTAGGTAGTCGCTTATTTTTATTCCACAAAAAAAAAAGCGATTGATATTATAATATTTCAAATCTTACGCGCATAATATTATTGGCATATGTTTTTTTTAGCGAAATTTTGTATTTATACATCATAATATAGTCGGCGTGGAGTCGTCACACGGAAATAATAGTCGAAGGATTACTCTGAAGGAAACTCTGCAAGGAGTGCAAAATATTTTCATTATTGAATTACTGTGAGATGGGATGGTCTTAAGGGCCCAATAAACCCCAAAAAAAAGAAGACAATTATTACAGCACCATTTAACGGAACGCTCGCCAGTGAAATATTATTAATTTGATATATTATAATATTATAATTTTATGATAAGCGGTGAAGTTTACCCGTTGGCCCGATCCGAAGCAGAGACGACAGCTTACTAAATAATATTATATTATTAATTAATAACAATATTTTGCTGTGGTATGTGAAAGAACGTGAACGCCAGCACTCTGCGGCAGCCGTGTGTTCCTTATTAGGCGACTTCAACACGGCTAGGACACCCGCGCGCAACCGTGTTCGGCGAAAATAAAACAAAACGGTCCGGTGACGCGGTCGGTAAATAACGAATGATGACGATATAAATTAACCGTAATAATAACAGCGACAATTACAGAATTAATGTCGACTCTATCGCGACTGCGTAAATCGTAAAACCGCTTGACGAACGTCGGACGCCGACGAAACGTATATCGCACCGTCGCATTACACGCACCACGCGCGCGCGTTACTGACGCGTAGTCGCGGTCGTATTCAAAACGCTTCGTAGTACTATTGCTGCTGCGGGGGAGGCGCAGCGAGAAATGGTGGGGCCGGTGAACGGGCAAAGGTCAATAGTGTTGTGATGGTGTCGCGCGAGCCGCGTGCAGACACGTGGGACGCGAAAGCGCACGCGCGCGCACTGCACTAAACAGTTTCCAGACGAGCGTGGCCGTCGATGGTAATATTGTATCGGCGAGGCGCACGTGCGATCCGCGGCCGCAACCTGTGCGCGGTTTATGTTAATTAACAACGACAGCAACGACAACAACAACAGTCGGGTACTGTCGTTTCGCTACGCGGTGGGCGCACGCACTCGACACGACGTCCGCGACAACCGGACGGGCACTGACTGACTCCGAGACAGCGAGACGCGATAACCGCTCGCTGCTGCAGTCGTCGGCGTCAGCGGCAATGCCGTCGGCCGTCGCGTGCACTGCGTTTTACGCGGACCGGAGGCGACGTTGAGAGTGTCGGCCCGACTCCCCTAAAGTCGCTCTCGTCGCAGTCGTATATTATGTGCATCACGTCCCGCGGTGTTCAGCCGCAGCACTCGCATGTGGGCGCGCTGCATTTCTCATCCGCCCCCCCCCCCCCCCGGCGGCCGACACTCGGCGTGCAATCCCCGACGGGGATGATGTCGCGTAATGGTACATATTATTATGATTGTTTTTATTATTACTTATTTACGACGACTGCGCGTAAAAATAAAAACGACTCTGAGGGGGAGGGACATCGAGAGAGATCGGTGGACGCGACTCGCACGCAGCGTGATATTATATGCGATGCCATTACGCGCACCCTTCTCATCGTCTGAAATCGCACGTAATACAATACCATATTATATCGTACCGGATCGGTAAGCCTGAATTTTCATTGACGACGTGTGTCTGCGATCGTCGAGACTAGGAAAAAGTTTATGCCGATCGCTCGAATCGTTATTGATACGGCGATAGGATGGTCGCTATAAATGCCCATACGATGTGTATACGGGCGAGATAAAAAAAATAAATAAATAAATCGGCGAGAAAAACGACCGTCTAGAAAATCTATATTTCGTTCTTATTTTTCGTTGTACTATATATACACAAGCACGCGTATAAGTGTACATCACATAGTAGTTTATTATCAGTAGTTTTGAGGTTGTCCGGCATTATCGAGTTTTTTTGTTTCGTCCATTGAAAACGGGAAATTAATCAATTATATAGGTAATATCGAACAGACACTTACGATTTTTTAACGTTTTACACTCGTGCGTAAACACTAGATTTTCGGATATAATATGAACATTAAATTTGCGGGTCAGTATTTACGAAACAACAGACATTTTTTAGTATTCACCATTGTTCAAAAAGAGATGACACTATAATCAATTTGATATAAGTACTTACGCTTGAGGTATAATGTCTGGGTGAATATTATTTGGTACATTGAGATCTGTTGTATAAAAAGCAATTATTGAGCAATTAGTAAATTAATTAAAAATTTGAAACGAAGAATTATTGGTGTTGAACACGACAATTGTTTTGTATTTTTTACATTCGATTCCACAGTTCCATATAAAAGTAACAAATGCTGAATAATCGTTAGAATATTCTATCCTAAAATGATTCATAAAAATAGGCGCATTGCTGGCAATAGTGTTCATCGATAAAGAGTGTGAGGAGTCAAACGGAAATTTAACACTGTGAAAAAAATAATGCTAGTGACAAGAAATATTCTAAAAAGCTTTAAGCCTTGTTAATTTTTAAAAATCAATCGTCTAATTTAAATTTGCAGCCTGAGCCTGTAATTTCGCGTTAGTGAAATTAAGTTTCATTGCAAACATCTAGGAAACATTATTCCTAAAATAAATAATATTTCAGTTTTTAGTATAAGTACCTAGATATTAATTAAGATTATGTGAATGTTTTTAAGAGCCTATATTATTTCGCTTATAATGACTTATTTTTTTTAAATCTATCAAGTACAAGAAACAAGTCTTGGTTATATTACTAAATAAAAAGTACTTAAGAGGACGCTACACAGACATTTGTTGTCTCCGTCTAACAAGTACAAATCTAACATAGCAAATTTTACGCTCTGCAAATCACGTTTAGCTTCGTTAATTTAAAAAATTAGAGTGAATTTACCTCCTATATATAAAATGGTAGAGGTAAGATTACCTCATAGGCTTTAAAATTAAAATATAACAAAAAGCCTATTAGATGCCCTAGATAATAATCTTAGCTTTACATTTTATAACAGGAAAATTCATTCTCATTTTTAAACCAACGGAGCTAAACGTGATCTGATTGCTTTTACACACTTTTAAGACGAAGACAACAAATGTCTTTATAGGGTCCTGCTAACAACACTCGATCACAATTTGATTTGTCTGTTTTCATCGCAAACAATGATTAAACAAATTTATTAAAACAATATTTTGTCAGTTACAACATTTTGTAACAAAATAAAACTATGCGAAAAAATATTTTGAAATGTTATATTTTTTCAGATAAAGAGTGTTTACTGTTAAAATAATCACTTTTTTGGCTAAAGTAACCAATAGCCGGACGGGTTTCGACGACATCGCTCGTGTCTTACTCATGCGCTCTCCGGAGCTTCAGCTAAATCCTAAATACTGCCATATAATATAGTGTCATATTATAATATGAATAATATTTTTTATATTATTATAAGTTTATAACATTCGTGTTGCCTGCGCTACGTTTACTGTACCTCACTACAATTATTTTTGGACTTTATTTTTTTTACACGTTGACCTATATTCTTCTAGTCTTTGTAAATAAATACCTACATATAAATATAAACACTAGATGTTATTGTATCAGTAATATAGTGAGGAACCAATTTAGAAATAAATAATTCAATTATTAAAGTGTGTTGAACAAAATAAAATAATTTTTATGTAGGTATTCCAGAAATTATATAATCACATTAAAAAAATATAAATTTTTGGGTTTATGAATATTATTATTCTCTGAGAAACATGTGAAGTACTAAACACATTCTATTTATTTAACTATGTATTTAAATTTCATTATAATATTCATTATTCATAGCCTTAATAATAATAAAATTAAAAACTATAAAAAATTAATTAATACACACTATTTAGTATTTTTACAGCTGTTGCCCTCAATCTGTTCACTGGTCATCTAGCAAATCCTCATAACAAACTATTTTTATTGGCGTGTAGTCTTAGCCCTTAAGTAATCCATCCAAAAAATAGGAAGTAGGTACCTACCTATATTATACTCTTAATATTCCATTCACACAATGATAATTATTTGAGTTGTATGCAAAATGAAATTCATAGATTGAAAATTAAATTAAAATGTATATAATTGACTATGGTTTCAAAGTAGAGATCCTTGGATTAGAAATTTATTTATAAAGATTACGTACCTATATGGCTATATCCTATACACAGATATATTATATGCAATTAGTATAATTATAATAGTTATAAATAAATAGGTATTGAAAACGAATTTTTATTAAAGTTATTATAATTGTCTAAATATAATAATAATAAAAATGTAGTTTTAACTTTTAATTAAAATCTACATAGTTTTAATAAATGTTTTTTATGTTTTATATGCAAAATAAAGATAAAAATAAATTCTAATGAAAATTTCCTTTTAGTCAATGTTTTAGAATTTTCTCAAAGGCTTGGTAAAATTTTTTGACGTTTAAGGAAACTTCAATCATGTATAAGATCTAAGAGAGTATATAGGCAGTATAGCTAACGTACCAACTAGAACTAGATAAACATAATTACTTTCGTTCGTCAGCGTGAAAAGAAGGATGCCATAAAAGAAAAGTTATCTAAAGATTTCACAAACAAAATATACTGAAAAAAAAAACAAATTACTGACTTAGATGATGATAATTATTATTTACAAAACTTGTTAAAGAAAACTCATCAGAGTTACAGTAACTACGAAGAATGATGATATTTTCAAAGGATAAATTCTACTGTAAAAATAAAAAAGGGGAAAAGTAGAAAACCGCTTTGTTGTACAGATGGAGAGTCGAATGTACCTCGTGCCTCGTCATTGAAAGTCATACAGAAAGGCACTATTATGAATGAGTTAAATATTTGAGTTTAATGATAAATCATTGCATACACGAAAAACGATTATAAATGGAGACGATCCGCTACGAAACCTACGCGGGTATCGGCCTATATTATACTAAGTATATAATATTATCTAATCAATGTAATCATATATTTATATTTTTAGAACAGTATACCTACCTAATATAGTGATATACCTAACTGTCCAATACATTTCCAAAAACCTTATGTTATAAATTAAACACATTGCAGTTGCTTAGTTATTAAAATGTTTGTACTAAAGAATAAAGATAACAATACGCCCTGCAAAGCACACCAAGTCCAAAAACAAAATTTTTGAGAATCAGCTTTTTTTACTTGTTTTGATTTGTTTTCTTTTAAGCACAGTAGTTATTTATGAATTGTGATAAACTTGTAAATAATATGATACTGTGAAATTTATAATTATTATTATAGTTAAAATACAAATTACTAAGTTGGACTTGGTGAATTTTGCATAGTTCACATGGACTTACTGACTTAGTGTGTTTTGCATGTATGCAATTGTTGCACCTAAAATTTACGAAAATCAATCCATTTCCATACAATTAGTACTACTATAATAATATTGTTATTATTTTGCTATTCTCAAAAAAAATATATATATTTTTTATTTTTATTTTTTTAATAATTTGTAATCAATAATAAAAGCCAAATCAATTTAATTTTAACTGCGTTCAATAATTGTTAAAATAATAATATTTTATAAATTAAAAATAGATTTTTGGACTTGGTGTGTTTTGCATGTACGGGGACAAATTATAGTCCTTAAAAATGGTTTTACAAAAATATAAAATAGACGTAATATTGATACTACCTAGTATTTATTATACTTGGTCCATTTTTACAAATTATTTATGTTATTATATAAATGACTAAAATTTTAAAATCACTCAAGCTCTCATATCTAATAAATCCATTACCATATACCTACCTTTTATCCTTAGAACAAAGTCAAGTAACTCAAAAACTACTCGTACGAATTTTGATTCTGCTACGTCAAATTTTTCAGATTCACTATCCACTGAATAATTTATAGTTGAAAGGAGGAGGTTCTCATTCGAAGTAAGAAGTTTATATCTCCATTGCAGGACACTTCTTCAGTAGTACAAAAAAATCTCAAGAATTTGAAAATATGGTCTATAAAGTATAAGTATATTAAAAAATTTCAAAAATTAGATTTTAAGTAACTGCATTATTTAAAAAATAATTTTTTTAAAAAGTTTTTTGTTTTTCACAAATATATTATACTTATAATTTTTATTTAAGCTATGCTATACTGCAACAATATAATTCCTCATTACCTTGATACACTCAGTGTATTTTTATTACCTATTTCTAAAGATATATTAAAACACCAATTTATTATTTTCATGAATACCACACCCAGTATTGTTTGCGTGTTTTTAAAACTATTCATAATAAAGACCACGCAGAACTGTCATACTTAATGTAATTAAATATTTGTATTTTTTTAGCTATATAAAATGTAGGACATGATTCAGGAACCGGCGATTCGGGCGTTGTTTCATTTCGTCTATCTTGACATAGAATTGTGGCATACTTCCCTTGAGCCATTGTGGAACGTTATTGTTTATAAATACCTAATAATAATTTATTATTATTGAACATTTGAAAGCAATTATAAATAATTATCGTTAGAGATAGTATATAATTGAATTTGTACCACGGTTCAAGATATACCTTAAAGTATAGCCTTTAAGTTTAAGTATATCTTAAACCGTGATTTGTACTCTCGAAAAATTGATAAGATAAATGAAATAATAACATAAATAATTGATAACATTTTAATTTCTAAATAATTGTGATTATCTATATCTATATACTAACATTATAAAGAGGGAATGTTTGGATGTCTGTGACGAATAAACTCAAATATTACTGGACCGATTTCAAAAATTCTTTCACCATTGAATGCTGCATTATCCCTGAGTAACATATAGGCTAATTAAAAAAGACTAAATAAAAACCCTTGGAGCTTAACAGAGATTTTGAGATTTACGATGGAAATGTTTGTTTGTTAATGGTTCCTATTGGTTATAGGAGAAATAATTAGTAGAAATTAGTATTTATTTATCAGTGGTGGTCATCGGTTAATCAGGCAGATCAAGCATGCATACAATCGAATTTATGCACAATGCCTACTGGCTACTTGATATGCAGCTGTCTCTACCGGGGTGGCTGAGTTGCACTTACTGCAGCGAGTTACACCCAAAAAGAGTTGAAAAATCTTAATTTTTTGAAAAGTTGACTTTTTTACTTAATTTAACACACATTTTTAATCATATAATACATAGAGTCGGTATTTTTAACGGACAACGAAGTGCACGAGATCAGCTAGTCTAATATGTAAACCAAAATGCATAACAATACTGTCAATTTGAAATTACGTGTGTGTATTTAATTCTTAGTAATTATTATGCATAAAAATTAACAAGATTGTAAATATTAAAATAATTGATTGAAAAGTATAGGTACCTATAATTACATTGCATTGCACAATAATTATAAGAATTTTAAACAGGAGGCAGTAACATCGGTCAGATAATAAGTTTTTATATAAAGAAAATTCATTCCAAAAGCAAAAGGCACAATGCTCATGCGAAAGTTGAAGTGCACAATATAATTTAAAATTAGATTTTTCGGAATATTATTTTCCGTTGTTTGCTCACCATCCAGAATTGCGTGAATATTTTTAAAATGTCAAATTCATTATATTTTTTACCAAAATATACTATATAGTTTAGATATTTCACATTATCTATTGTATAATATATTATGTTGTATTTTATTTATAACATCGGTGATTGCTTTTAAAACAATTTGAGAAACAATATAAAAATAAACTCCAAAATATATTATTAATGTAAAATAATGTATAATTGATAAAATTGATACTTGCAACTAATACAGTCGGACAAACAATATAAAATAAAGTATATTTACCTATTTTAATTAATTGATAATTTACCTAGAACAGTAGAACATTTAAACATTTGGAGGGTAGGAACTCAAATCAGGTTGTTATAAAATAAGCATTCTAACTCATTTTTAAATTTTTAAATGACCTAGAAGGCTAGAAAAACGATACACTTCGAGTTTTAAATAGGTATTGTATAATTTTTTGCTGTTGTATTAAAAATAAAATAAAAAATAATTTATCATTTTGTTTTGTATATAAGTATTATATAACCAAACTTCGGAAAATTGTATTAAAAGAAAAAACTAAACCTAAAAATGTGGTTACCAAACTGTGTATAGTGTAAAGTAAAATAGTTAAATGTGTTCTACTCTTTAGGTAGAAAATTAGGAAGTCGATTTTAAGGTGAATGAGTCAAGCGCTGGTCTAGTCTTATGTTTAGTATTGAAACTGGTTTTGTCAGGCAATGGTGTTTTACTACATTCTTTTCTGTTATTAACTAAAAAATCCACTTAAAATATTCCTTAAAATATTAGTGCAATAAGTAATAATATTATAATTATTTAAGTACCAATGTGTTTTAGACAATTAGACTAGGTATGTAGCGTATAGGTATTAGGTACTAGGTAGGAACTTACTATATAGAAGTAAAGTAAAAAAGCGATTTCACATAAAAAATAAATTATTATACCTATACTTAGCATTTTTGTTAAATTTACATTTTATTAATCAAATTTGTATCTAATATTAACTAGGTGCCTATTACTATTGCCAGTATACCATACTGGGTGTCCCGTGAGGATATCACCATTGCCGGTTTACGTATCAACTAAAAAAAAATATTAAAAATCATGAGATAAACGAAAAAAAACTGTTGAAACGTCAAAATGTTCTGAAAACTAAACTCTATAAAATGGTTAGCTTCAATTGTTTCAAAAATAAAAAATTACATTTTTAAACTTTTTTACCAAATATTTAATTAAATTAAGGAATAAAGTATATCAGTATAGTCCTTGTCTCTGTGAGCCTCATATGAAAAAATATTTATGACTTAAATGTATTACTTAGCTCAGGAGATACCTAATATATCTATAATGGGTAAATCCTCGCGGGACACCAAGTATAGTAAAACTATACCTTTAGCCACCTAGATATTCTATTTTAGCAATTGAGTACATCTAAATTATAAATAGGTACCTGTGTAGATTGTAGGTTCATCATACATGTCAAATAACATCCTCGCGGATCCGTCTGACGGCCGACGGAAAACTCTTCGATCTTGCCAATTATAATCCTGCTGTCGTAATTCGTAAATGTTTTTTACAGTAGGTATTGCGGTACCCAACGATTGTGTATAATTATTACTATACGCGTTCGTTTTGTAATATACTTACACTGCGCAACACGGCCCCATATTCTAGATTACTCCGGGTTATATAGGCAATGCTACCGTAGTCTGTGGTCTGTGTATGGAAAATTGCAAAGGAGGTTTGAAAGAAATCTTTATTTCAAAACAGGAGTGGCTATATTGCGCTATAACATACTTACGTCATAATGTCGTACCTGCATCGAAGGGTTCAGCCAATATATATATACCTATTATACCCCACTAACAGACGTTGGTATATAAATTAGGTAGGTATACTTATGTAATATACCGTGACTTTTCATCTGTCTTCAAGTTATATGATTATATCTAATGGATATGTAAATGACCTATCATATGCATTTATTATAATATATATTATATATAGGTACCTAGTAATAGTGTAATACTTTGTTGGCAAACTTCATCTTGTTGTCCCTATTGCCACCGCAATGTATCGCCTGTTCACCAATGAACATCTACACAGCTATTACTGCAGAATATTTGTACCTAGTTAAACAATTTATTTAATTATTGTTAAACAACAGTTATAATGTCTTCATGCAACTTACCTTATATTATATTGTACTTAATACCTATACTCGCTGTTCTGTTGCGCATATATATGATCAAAAGCTCATTGGATATCATTAGGTATTAATTATTATAATAAAGATACTTGTACGTTTTTATTAATTAAATGTAATTAGCATATAAGCTTATGTTATTTTCTTGGTTTACTTCGTAGTTCGTAGGTATCTCTCCAACAGGAAACAATTTGTGAAGATCAATGGGAAGTATTCTGATTTATTCGATAACTGTTCAGGTGTGCCCCAAAGCGGACAATTGTCTCCTTTATTATTTGGTATAAAAAAAAGCATTGCAGCATTGTCGTTTTTTATTGTTTGCCGATGATATTAAATTATTTCTTCAAATTCAGGACAGTATTCTTTCCCAAGAAGATTTTGAATCTATGGCAGGTTGGGCCTGTAGTATCGGGCTGTTGAATAATAGGTACTTCAAAATGCCATATAATGACATTTACTCTTTGTCGTGGATCTGTTGATTTTATGTATTCTTTTAATGGTAATAGTTTGAAAACATTTGGTGAGAGTGTAGTGATTTTGGCCATCACGTTTGATCGACGCCTATGCATTCATTCCCGTACTGAAAGAGTAACGTGTACAGCTCTTAAAATACTTGGGTTTCTTAAAATAACTTCATGATTTAAAACTTTTCAATTCTCTTAATGCACTTAACTGCTCATTTGTGCAGCAGAGATTCTAAAAATATTCTACTTTTGCCCAACAGGTTGATTGTCCGCCGCATGCAGACTATTTGCAGGTGCTTCAAAAACTCTACCTGTCTTCGCTAGCGTATGGAAAGAGATATCAAGCACATTTTGCTTTTTCTGCGTAAATTAATTAGATACCTATTGGAAGTCTTGCTACAGCCTGTAAACATTCGTATCTCTGTATTTAATTCCCTCACAGTACCTATATCCTTTCTATATTCCTTTTTGTTCCATCAGTTACTAGTTAGGTATCTATATGTAGAGATTACAAACCCAGCCTTTTTTACAATCCAGGGATTTCGGGATATTTAGATATTAATACCGGGATCATCCCGACATTTATTAGGTAAGAAAATTGTTTATTATGTTCATTATTTATATCATTCTATATAGTAAAAAAAATTATTTTAAATAAAAATTTACAACTGTAAGTTCTATACTTATTTTGAAAATATGAACGCAAGAATAGTAAAGCGTCTAATGATGTTCCATCCCCAACTCCCAAGTCTGCTTCTCAGCTTATTTTCTATGCATAGACTGCTGCTGAAAATGCACGTTCTGGATCGATACAAGTAAAAGCAGTAGATATTAAAATGGGAGCACATGAGTTGCGTTTCGTAGAAAAAGTATACACGAACTGCGTTGCAAAAAATTCAAGACGTAATTCGTGTATTTTAATCAGGGGTTCTTATACAACTAACAATGAAGTAAAATTTAACAACTATAAATATAATCATAAGTCAATCAAAAATGTGTTAATCAAATGTAATAAAAAAGTAAATGAACGTTAAATCACTTATTTAATTTAATTATTCAATTAATCAAATCCAATATAGTCCATAATTTAATAAAATAAATATCAAAATCAAATTGTCTGTCAGTCAACAATAATAATAAAAATAATAATTTCAATCATAATGTCATTCAAAAATTAGATCATAATATCATAGCCCAGGCTCATACTTAATACATTAAACGGAGAACCCCTGAAAACAAAATAAAAATTGAACTACCTAACCAATATAGTGGGACGCAATTCATGTATACCTTTTTTGTGGGACGCAACTAAGGTACCCCGATTAAAATATATTTAAATGCTAATATGCTATATAGCTCTAAATTATGCCCACAAGTTCATCCATTTTCAAATAGATTCGTTTATTTCTTGATTATTTTAACCAAATCAGTTTCTTTTAGTGTCTTAGGATCAATAGTTCTTTTACTTTTGCTTATTTAAAGCTCCAACTTTTCTTGTAAATTGTAATGTTAATTGAATGAATGTAATTATTTTTGGGGAGTGAAAATAAATCTTTCGAATAATATATTATTTGATCGTAATCATCATGAGGATTCTGTAAATAATTCAATACGCCAGATAACTATATGGTAACCACCTAAGTACCTATATTTATATATACATATATATTTCTTCTGTCCGCACGTATGTCACTGAACTCATCCAAAACGGCTGGACTGATTTTATGAAATTGTTTGTGTTTGAATGGCTTAGATTTACAATTATTAGTCCCGCAGAGATGCTCACATAAAGATTGATATTTCCGATAGAAATCGAAACTTTTCCTTTTTTTATGAATGGTTACTACATTGGTTACGGCTTAAAGTTTATAATAGTAATATGAGCAATTATTAGTAGAAAATAGAAATTAGCATTTTGAATAGGTATATAAATGGTTGTTCCTGTAGTTACTCGAACAGATAAGGTAAGAGCATTGTACCTTTGTTTGTAGATTATGTAGGTTAGGTTAGGTACTCAAAAACTACTTAGTTGATTTTGCGATAATTCAAAATTTTGTTTTGTATATAGTTTATAGACGTTCTCGCTACAGCCTACAAGTACAGATATCACTTTTTTTTTAATACTGAAATTTTTTTTGGAAATATTCAAAGTGGCCAATTTCCAATTAGTAAATCTAATCAACTTTTAATTTGTCAAGTCTTTCTGTTACCTTGTATTCATATTACATATATATTAAAATATTTTTTAAATTGTATTCATTTATAATATATATCTATAAGTTAAGTAAAAAAAATACTAATTTAGGGTTGAACACAAAACCCTCCCTTGCTACAATGAATGCATGGTATAAGAATGAAGCTAGAGGCTATCAGTTTTCACGGTCTTAGAAGATCTTCTAAGACTGTGTCATTCATTCCCACATGCACATTAATAACCAAGGCTCTAGCTTTTTCAGTTATTTTGGCATCAAATCTATGCAGGCATATACAGATATGGTAACATCAATAGTACATGATCTAAGGGTTAAACAGTTTTTATCATTGAGGAATTATGAAGAATGATGATTAGGTATATTATTAAAAGAGACTAAAATAAGTAAAACATTTTTTTTTCAGATAATAATAAATGTCCATTTCAAGTTTGATAACAGCACACAACAATTATCTATTTCAATAGGTACATAGTATTGTATAACATTATCTAAAAACCTAAAAATAAATAAGTAATCAGAAAATTTGCGTATGAAGATTTCACATTGAATTAATTACAAAATGTACACAATTAAAAAAGAAAAAAAGTGTAAACAAGCTAACTTAAAAAAGTCATATATTATATTATATATTATACATAGTATGTATTTACATTTATATAATATAATAGATAAATACATGAACATACAAGACATATATAGTATATATCAAGCAAGGACACTCAAATAAACAATATCAACAATGTGGAAACAAAAAAAAATTACATTTAAAAATGGTATTTTAATTTTAATTTCTTTTTACAGAATTGCACATTTCCTAACATTGATGTCCGTGAAGGTGACAAATAACATGGAAAAAAACAGTTTACAAGAAAATACAACCCACATAAAAATAAAAAAATCTAGGGCGAAAATATTTATCTTAAACAAATAAACAAAAACTTAAACTTCTGTAATATTGTTTACAAGACTAACATATTGACTAGGTTTTGAGTCATGGCCACACAAAAATGTATGACTTTAATTTTCATTTTAAATTTAAATGCTCGAATTTCCAAATGGTAAAAAATAATCAATTAAATCAGGCTAATTTAATTAGGCTTAAAATAGTATTTCACTGTATTTTTTAAATAACTTTTATTTGTCTATATATAGAAAATCCCAAACACTAGAGTTATGTATGTATAATAAAAACTTCTAAGAAAGTTTAAACCACGAACAAAATTACGTTACTACAACATTTTAAAATTGTATAGAAAAGATAACTTACTCTATGTTTTAAAAGAGTAAACAATCTGGACCAAATGGAAGTGATAAAAATATATATTATTTTTGTACACAGGTTTGTGGGCATAACAACAAGGTGTATACATAAGTATAAACCATCATTAAATCACATGCACACACATATATTATACATTTAAGAATTAAAAATACCGACAATCATTACCCTATATTATTTAAAATTTATTTGCCAAGGTCATCAAAGCACAGGTAATGTTGAAGTTGTTCTCATTGGTCCGAATTAGACATGTTAGTGTTTTCATCTTTAATATCACCAACTGTAGCATTGATCAATTTGTTATCCTTTAATGAGATCAACTGCAACACTTGTTCGCCATTTTGCCCGGTGATGGCTACCAACTGATGTGGAACATTAATGGTTTCTACTTCACAATTTGATGAATCCATCCCAACACCAGGCTCAGACTTGGCCATATGATGCATAACCGGTGTGACGACCTGAAAATAACAATAATTGTCAAAGGTAATTCTTAATCTATTTGATATGTAGGCTAGGAAACTGTACCTGTATGCTACCTTCACTAATTTGTTGACAAACACTTTGGTATAATGAAGTACTTACAGGAACTGTTATCATGCTTGATACTGAAAATACAACACTGTACATATTATTAAATAATCATTAAATAATATAAATAGTAGTTTGGCAAGTAATGAATGTTAATTTTTATTTATTATTATATAAAGGTTATCGGAGCCTGCTATTTATTAGGGGAAAAAATTCAGGCAATTTATAGATATGTGGCACGGAAACCATACAATAAACCTTATGGAAAAATAAAATAAAATCATTTTAATAACTAAAAATGACATTATATTGAGAACAATCACACATTGTAGAACTTTCAAGAACTGCCAAAAACAAATTAATTTTAAAACACTAAATAAAGCATGACATATAAGGTATATAATATGACGTTAATTACAATTCCTAAAAATATAATTTTTTTAAATCCGAGTCCACTTTAACTTGTGTAGTCTCCATCTTTCAAATAGAAAAAAAATCTGATTATTAGGAGTGAGATGTTATCCTTTGACATTAAAAATGTGTTGGCTCAGACACTTGTGTAGATAGCTCAAAATGCGTAATAGATAATATCTATTTTATTAAATAAGTTACTGAAGTGCATGATATAGTAAATAACAAATATAACAAATATCTTAAACATAGATAAAATAAAAACAAATAAATATTAAAAGGTATTAACTAAGCTAACAAGAGAATTAAATATCTGATTTGGATCATTGGACTATAATCTATCTGAAAGGCTCAATAATATCAAGCTCAACCAGGGGAGGGAATTACCTAAAGCTTTGTTTTCTCAATATATTTAATTTTATTTGTATCCATCTAATATTCTATAAGTATGTTTCATATTTTAACGTTATATAAAATATATACAGTTAATATTTCAAATTTTTTTTTTTTATGTTGTTCAATTGCAATTTTATTTAACTTAATAGAATTTTTATTTAAGTTCAAAATTATTTTATTAAACATTGCTGTATAAACAATAAACATATAAGCATATTTACCTTGTCCATCTTCACCGGTAATAATTATTTGACCTTCTTGATTTAATGTGGCTTCAGGTACATTATTTAATATATCTACAGTTACACCATCTTGATTTTGGCCTTCACCAAGGGTATGAACAGAATGAACTGTATGGCCGTTCGGTCCTTGGGAAGCATTTATCTAGGTATAAAATATATATTAGATATGATCAATATTTTGTAACTAGTTTTTAATTTATTAAAACAATACTTACAACTCCTTGAACATGGGCCTGAGTTCCATCAGGTAACGTAATAATTGGGTTATTTGGATCAACATGAAATATGGACATTGACCCATCAACATTACTAATCGAATGGAGGAATGCCGGAGAATACTGTACCTTTTCAAAATATTCGTTGTAAATATTTTTTAAATTTAACTTTAATAAATTTCAAATTAAACCTGTGTTAATTGTTGTTGTTGTTGTTGTTGTTGCTGTTGTTCTTGTGCATCTGGTGAATTTCGTGCTTCAATACTAGTTGCTTTAGGATTGAATTTGAGCACAGAAGTAACAATTGATTGACTTGCAACATTATTAACAATTGTTTTTGCCTCATCTTCTTCGCTAAACGTAGGCAATAAATCTTCACGACCATGGTATTTATAACAGTTTATAACAATCTGTCGTAATGCTCTTGTCCAAGAAATCTGGTAATACAATCAATAATGAAAAAATGATTGAATATTTCTATAAATAATTACCTACTTTTTGTTTCTCATCCTCGCATCGAGCATCCATTCTAACATTTGCCCAAGGTAATTCATTGGGCCACCAAGGTGGTCTAGTACTTTCTCTGCCCCAACCAGGTTTCCCTCTACCTAATAAATACAATAAAATACATTATAATGGATAAGTAAAACAGAAGGAACCTTTTAATTGAACTAATAAAATCTATTTCAGCATACAATATTTAAAAAATTAAACTGATATTTGAATTAAATTGAACTTTTTTTTATTTATGAATAAAAATGTGAATTTGCTTGTAGCTCTAATCAGACTAATAGCACAAATCCAGCTCTGATAATAGTTAGGCGGTTAGAGTGTTAGACTATATCAAACTGTTCAGATCATAACTGTACATTTAGCTGAAGTAAAATAGAAATTTCAGTAGCCTTGTGTTCATGGAAGTAAATTAAAATAGCAAAATATTTATCCAATACTAATATGTATTTGTATAATACTCAAACGAAACATGTGGCAATAAAAAGTCTTAACTAAACAGCTAATTTTCATTATTATACCTTAGTTTATATCCTAATATCCAATTAATCTTACCCGTGGAATACTTCAACATTAAAGGTATAAAAGCTCTTAATTGAGCCTGCGTCATTTTTTCAACAGGAGTTGGAATTCCATCTAAAATGAGTGGTGGTAGCTCATACAGAGTAGGGTCATCTGGTATAGGTGGTGGTGCATGTTGTGCTAATGCAGTATCCAGTTGGTCCATAACAGTGGCACGTAAATTTTTTACCTTTAGATATAAATGATTTTTAATATTAATTTACATATTCTACACTATAAATCTAAATGTACTTACAACATCTTCTAAAGGTTTTGCACCAAAGCATTTAAAACCCGTGGTTTCCTTTCCAGGTGTCGCTACTAATACAATTGCTTGTTGGCCAACTCTGGTAGCAAACTCATCAATGGTAACCTTGAATGCAAAATTTAAATTGAAGGCAATACATTTCTATGTTTTAATACTAAAAACTCACTTTGAGTTTACGTAGTAACCGATTGTGCTGTCGTTTTCGAATAGATGGATTGGTCTCAAATGAATGTGGTCTTTTTCTCTTTTTTGATGACACAATTGCAGCAGCAGCAGCCATTCCAACTGGTCCTGATCGACACAAACCATAACAAAGACCCCTAGTGTTCGACGATCCGCTATTGCGTTTTTCTACCAGCCAAACACAAACACACACACGCAAAACAAAAAAAAAAAAATAGTGCAAAACAAAATAAAGACAAAACATGCAAATAATTACAAAAATAAACAATTTTTTTTTGTTCTATATTTAAAATAAAAAATAATATATTGACAAAGCTATGAAAATAAAAAACAATATAAAATCAATATCAACTATTGTCATTATTTGTATAGTTATATTATCGAGTATTGCAGCGATCCCTAAAGTGTGTGCATAGTCTTTACAGGGGCATCGTGCTTCCATAGAATTTTATACGGTCCAAAAAAATATTTGAAAAACCGACAATGTCAGTGATGGAAACAATTACAATTATTATGTAAATAAAAATTTATAAATTAATACTATGTATAATTTTAATTAAATACATATTTTCATATCACACATTACAATTTTCCTGGATTTTATTTATTTTCTCTATTTCTTATGATTAGTCATGCTATGACTTGGGATGGACGCCCTTAGAAAACCTTAGATGAAAAAGAGCGCCTAAAAAGTTTAGGAACCGCTGTAGTATTGTGTAATATCAATATTGTCTAGTGTTAAAAAGAAGCAGTGAATAATAAAAAGTGCCAGTTGTTAGAACACAAAAATTAACAAAACGTTAAGCTAACCTGCTGCAGCGAGCTGTGCAGTCACATCATCTCCCATTGCTGCAGACATCAAATCACTTTTACTCTGGTTGGAGTCCCCATCGCAGTCGTCAGAGGATAAACAACCATCATCATCTAGATCGCTGTCTCCAGTCATATTAATATCATTTCCACTACGATCCATCATAATAATGGTTTGACTTAAAAATGACCTATAAATTAAATTTTAATAAATCATTAATTAATAACTCAAATAAAAAATGATATATTTTAATACCTTGTAAGTTAAAAATTCAATTGAAATCTTTAAGATTGAACAATATTAATTTCCGATAAAATGTAATGTCTGGTTGAAATCCAAATTGAATAATCTATAGAACAAAAATGATCAATAAATCTTATGTTTTTCATTACCTATAACTAATTTAATACAAAAATCTATGTGCATATTATAAGTAGCACAATAATTATAAGTCACAAATACATTTGACAATTGAGTCATAAACATATTATAAGTAGGCACTACCTTCAATATTAATAGAAATTAACATCATTTAGCATGTTTCTCTAAACAATCTAATTTGTATAAGTAAAATTGTTGAGTACTCTAAATTATGTAGGTAAATCTAGGTTGATAGAACTGATTGTTAGGTTTAATAGGATTATTACCTAAATAATTTAAGATTAAATACTAAGACATTTATGTTTAAAATTGTACTTAAACATTACATTCAACATTAAAATTATCTTTAAAAATAATATAAATGAAATGAAAAATTATATTTGCTTACCCACACATATAATATAACAAAAATATCCATAATAATTATGGAAATAAATTAGAAGGTGGTATACATAATATATTACTAATGGTTTATTAATTTATAAATAAATAAGTAAATAATGGTAACAGTATTACTACAAGTTTAATATTTTATTCCAAAATATTAAAAGTATTAATATAAACAAATACGGAGAGAAATGTAAGACAAGTACGAGATCATTTAAAAAAATTCTAAAATTACACAAAAATAAATAGGTATAGGTACCTAGTTAAAAAAACTAATAACACTAATAACAACTAAGTCAGATAACATCTATTGTTGTTTAAAAGATTGAATTTAATCCCTATTATTCTTATCTACAACCTAACTAAGGATATTATAGCAGCAAGCTATCAACAGTATTTTTGTGTGATAACAAATTAAAGTTAACAATTTATTGCAAAACAAAAAATCTGGGGAAGTGTGAACACTTTATGATCTTAATAAATAAACTCTTTTAATAGTTTAAAAATGTTTTAAACTACTTTTAAAATGCTTGAAGTAGGCAAGAGTAATAAGTTATTATTATCAAATGTAAGCACAGTTATGATAACTTAACTATTGTATTGGCAATGATAAGAACAAATAAGTAGGTTATCAATAGTTAAGTTTAGGTAGGTATACAACTGTATTATATAATATTTAAGTAATTAAACTTAAAATAAAAATCTCAAAAATTCGTTTAATCTCGATTAAAACTATGTATAAGTATAATATGAACTATAATTTAAAGGTATCAATCCTATTATAATAATATAATAATTTGATATATTATCCACAGCCATGAACGTAGTCAATTTCCAAAATTAATTTACCAGTTAGTAAAAAAAACGAATAAATATAATGATATTTTTATCCGTAATTACAACTTAGTACTTACAATTAAATAGTTTTGAACATTTTGTAATGCATCACCGCGTAGGTAACTTAACCATTTGAAATAACGATGGAAGCAATGCTGACAGTTAAAAACTAATAATTATATTGTAATAATTGTAGATAAATATTAAATATGATATGAAGTATGAACGTCCGATAAATGATAATAAAAATAATACATTCTCTCGTAAGTACGTTTGGGTATTTTTTTCCCCAAAATTTAGTGTACCATGATAGTGAGATATTAATAATATACATATTAGATAATTTTGAAAATCGCGGCATATTAATCATAACTGTTTTATGCCAACTCATAGGAGTATTATGTACATGAGTGAACATTTAACATTGTTGTTGTGTGCGAGTATTTCCGAGATAACAGAGTAAACAACGCTATGCGCGATTGATAGTGACAGGACAAAGGAAACCTAACAACAGGGAAATGTCATAATATTACGATAATAATATTAGATAACGTCCGTTCCCACAACGAACTAAATTCGATAATAATATTATACTAATGTGATTAAATGAGTGAAATCGTAAAAATTGTGTTGCATACGCGATATAAGTGGGAAAAAATCCAGATAGATAATAACGAACAAATCCAAAAAGCTCAGTCGTATCTGAGGGGCACAAGGTGTGTATGGGGGGAATTTCGAAAATTGTATTATGCCTCGATTTACTCGGTGCGCCTAATAAAGTTTTGCAAAGACAACGTCGTGTGGGGGGAGGGGAGGGGGGAGAGAGAGCTTGAACCCTATGTTTGGGAGACATGGAGAAAAATAGAAATTTGACAAACATAATATTATATCAGGGTCGACAATGCGTGTTTCTCAACAGAACTACAACTAAAACCGCGGTGCTCCCACTACAACAGCACTGTCGCGTTAATACTGCCCACCAAGTACCGCTTCGAACATTATACTTGAAGTCTACTACAAGTAGTATTACTGCGTACAACTAAAACTAGTTTACTACTACTACTACTAGTACTACTATTACTACTGTCGCGGAGCACGACGGCACACATGTACATTATAATAATAATAATATCATGCCGGGCGCAACTCCTAAGGCGCAGCAACAACAACGTCGCGGCGGCGTCGGCGTCGACGGACTTCCTAGGGAAGCACCGCCGCCGCCGCCGCAGCCGCAGTGTGTGTCATGTGTTGATCGTGCGTGTGCCGCGTCGATTGGACTTCACGCGAGAAGGTAACGGAAAAGAAAACGGCGGTCGCGCCCGGCCCGACTGGAATGCAAGCTCGGGGGGGACCAACCGGTGGGGCGATCGTCGTCGAGTGTGACGAGACGTTCCGCGGGGAGGCCGAACGCGCGGAAAAAAAATAAAAAAAAAAAGGGCCAAGTGGCGGCACGCACGATGTGGCGTATTAGAATCGACGCGACATACCGATGGTGACGATAATGAATATTACCAGAGTACGGCTGCGTACGCACCTGCGTGACGGGAGAACGGCGGCTGCGGCGTCGGCGTCGACCACGACGGCGGCGGCGGTGGCGGCAGCAGTGCCCGTGTTGGCGGAGTCCATCGCCCGTACGCGGCGCGCGCGAAAAACCAACGACGGCGGCACGCCGGCACCCCGTCCGGTCACGACTACTGTCTGTCGGTGGCGACCGATCGCGTCTTTTTCACCAGCGCGGCGCCTTTGGAACGGCCCTGTTCGAGGACGGCGCGTGTACGGAAGACCACTTCGGGGTACGTAACGCGAACAGATAGAAAACCACCGTGATAGTGTAATGTAAATACGCCGAATAAAAAAACTCGACGCGTATTATTTGATATGACGTTATATGCGTATGATTATTTCGTGTATATTATAGTTTATATTATTGTATAATGGTGTACGTGTGTATTATACCGTGGAACACACGCACGTTACGGGGACGCGGGGCTCGCGTTGTTATCGATCGGCCCCGTCCGTCCGGCCGATCGATGTCGTCGCCATTTTGGTTGCACAGACGTCGTCGTCTACCGCCGTAACTCGTAGCAGCAGCAGTCTCGCCACCGCCGCGGGTCGTGCCGTGCCGCGCAAATGTGCGATCCGGCTCAGACCCTCACAACGCGGTGAATTATCTGCCGTCCACGCTCCCACAGAGTCTCATTGGAGACGTAATTAATATATTATACGATACGCTCGTATTGTAATAATATTGTTTTATTATATACCGCGCTCGAAGGTATATTACAATAGTGATAATAATAATAATATTATTATTGTGCTTGTATTGCGATAACGGTATTTAGTAGTAGTCACTGTCTAGTCATCGGCGTTGTCGTCGTCTTCGTCGTTGTCGCAATTAAATACGCGTCTGCGCACCGACCCGTTCACGTCACTTTCGGATACTTCGCCGCCCCGGCGACACGTCGCGCCACTCGAGACAGTTGCCTCACCAGTACGGCCGTGTCGTCCGCGAAAAACCGTCCGCCCGATCGTCTTTCCCGTTCAATCGTGGTCTCGACACCCAAAAAGCGGTGTTTGTGCAAGGCGTGAACACGCGCGCGCGTCGTAGTTTGTAGGCCGTGCGGACCCGTACGTGTCGGTGATTACTAGTTTTGCGCGCGTCAAGACGAGCTGAGCCAGAAGACATTTTGTCACTCGCCGTACGCCATTGGTGCTCGCGCCTCGCCATCTACCGGTAAACGAGCTCATTCTACGTTTTGTTTTACCCGCCAAATTTCGAAATAGTATGCCGAGTACCGTTTTCTTGGGTCCGAGCACCGTTAGCTTTATGATGCCTAGGGAACCGATTAAAATGCTCTAAAAGACAAGAAAATTGTCTTATGAATATACGATATATTGCACTCATAACGGAATTTTTTTTAAAAATGCTTTTAAAATTATTTTTAACATTGAAAAAATATTTGTTTTGTTTTTAGTCGTTTGTATCATCATATTATCCGTCTTCTCCTATCTTAATTTTAGCATGCAAATTATTTCCAAAAAATTAACTACACAACCCGTACAAGCGATGGCGACATCATATTTATCTGGTCGGTAAAAACATAAATAATAAAACTAAAAGTACAAGGCTAAATAATATTTTATTTTATTCTTTTAGAATGAATTTTAATTAAATTTTTATAAAGTTTTATTGACTTGAAATTTGAATAATGTTCTATAAATTTCAAAAAATGCAAAATAAAGTTACATTTTTAATTCTTTGATGTATGAAATTAAATTAGTTCTTGAAAAGCAATGTTTTCGGACAATTAGAAAAAAATGCAGCATTTAAATCGGTTTCCTTTTGATGATTCCTGAATTAATAATTTTGCTGTACATACTACTATACTAGGCTTTTCTTCAATGATTATTCGTATTTTAAAAAATAATTAATAGTATATTGTGCGGCAAGGACTGGAAGTGAGCTATATTATAGTTGTTATTGAAGTGTGTAAATCGAGCTGCAGGCGACTGCCGCGTTTCACACAGATTACTTCCCACGAGCCCCACATACTATTTTTGTCACGCTTCTGCATTCATAAATTAGGTACTCTGGTTATGCAGGGGAGACATCCTGGGAATTTTGGGATTTCAGTATAACCACCGGCTCTATGGGGATTCCAACTTCATCGGCCTCTGGTTGGAAAAAGGCCGTTTTCCAATGCTTCAACTTTCATTAAAAACTAAACTTTTGGTGCAGGAGTGACAAAAACTTATTCTGGCATGTGGCATGCCGGCTGATGCTTTAATAATTAGGTTTTACGTCACATTGAATCAGAAATATTTGGAATTATAATTTTTAATTATTTGTAAATTAATCTTGGTGGGGTCGTTATTAAAAATATATTATCAACTAAATTATCTTATGCTAAATATAAATTATTATTTACGCATTGGGAGATAAATTTTAATTCAATTTTAAATATTTTCAATTTGATAGATGGATATAGTAGGTACCTACATCTGACATTTGTAAGATATGACTATTTCATTTCACCAAACAATTTCTCTCCATTTTCAATATATAGATAAGTAGAATATAATTTTCATTTTAGATGTTTGTGAAGGTAGGTACTAGGTAGGTAGTTGCAAAATTTTAGTAGGTAACTAATTTTATTGGTTAGTTATTGATAAGTGATAACTTAAGCACATAAGTCCCAATAGATATATTTTTTAAGTATACTTTACAAATCACAGATCATTTATTTATACATTTTTTAACTCTTAAAATATCATACTAAATGTACAGTCAATGCCATCTATGATGACTTTTGGGTACTTCATCATAATCATCCATATCATCATCATCATCTTCACAAGAATGTGGATATTCTGACCTATGATTATCGTGTTTTGGCTTAAGTATTTCTAAAAATAAAATAATAAAAGTAGGTAATTAACAATGTTAATTTAAATATACAATTTTAAAATTTACTTCTCTGACAAAATTTCCCAAACCATCCTTGTTGACATCTACAGATTCTATTTGCTGTACAATATCCATGGCGGCAAGGACGTTTACAGTTATAATATTGTTTTATTGGTTGGCCAATTTCACAATGGTCTCCTTGAAAACCAAATATACATCTACACTTGTTCACTCCTTTACATTTTCCACCATTTAAACATGGTATAATACATTTAGCTAAAAATGTTGACCATCTATTAAAACTAATCATTTTTCCAACAAGAAAAACTTACAGTATTCGCATCGTAAACCATAAAACCCTTTAGGACATTGACATGTGTCTTTTTGTATACATTTTCCACCATTTAAACACTTTTCTGCACAAATACCTTAAATTCATTTAAAAATATGATTAATACGTTTTGTTTTTATGTTATTTTTGATCATAGGCAAACATTAACAGCAAAATGAAAATGCTTGTGCAAAAAACTACATCTTCCAGTTTGATTTTCCAAAGGGGATTGCATGGTGCTAACAAAAAATTAGATAGTCTCATAAGAGTCAATCATGCTGGAGAACTTGGAGCTGATCGTATATATGCAGGACAGATGGCAGTGTTAGGTGTGTTAAAAATGTATTATTCATTAAATATATTATCAATTGTTCTTAATTATTTGATTATTTTTAACTATTATTAATTTTAGGAAACAGTAGTGTAGGTCCAAAGATTAAAGAGATGTGGGAACAAGAAAAAGTACATAGACAGAAATTTGAACAACTAATAATTCAAAATAGAGTGCGGCCATCACTGCTATTTCCTTTATGGCATTGTGCCGGCTATGTACTTGGAGCTGGTAAATATTATAAAACAAAAATAATTGAATCTAAAAATGTTAATATAAGAACGGTATTTATAGGTACAGCACTTATGGGTCCTAAAGCTGCTATGGCTTGTACTGTTGCTGTGGAAACTGTTATCGTAGAACACTACAATGATCAGTTACGAGACCTGACGAATGATCCCAAATCAGACAAAGAGCTTCTTGAAACCATTAAAAAGTTTAGGGATGAAGAACAAGAACATCATGATTGTGGTATTGATCATGGTGCTGAACAAGCCCCATTCTATGATGTATTAACAAAAGTCATAAAAACTGGGTGCAAAGTAGCTATTGAAGTAGCAAAAAGAGTGTGATGTTATTGTCTACATGAGACCGTATTATAATTATGGTTAAATATTTAAATTATACATATTTTTAAAGAATAAATATTTTTATTAGTTGGTTTAAAACTGTTACCTCCTTCACAGTGTGGTCCTTGAAATCCTAGTGGACATCGACAGACACCTGGCGCAACACATGTACCGTTATTCATACACTGTGGATAGCACAATGCTGTTTTGCAGTACTGTCCCATGTAACCTTCAGGACACTGACATATTTTGTCTGCATTGCACCAACCATTGTTCTCGCATTTTTTATCACATACCAAATCAAGACCTTTAAATACATTTATAAACATTATTTCACAGTTAATAAACATATGTATCAGTTCTGATTACTTTCCTAAAATAAATTTAAAGCTATTATAAAATTACTAAATTATTTAGTTAGATAATCAATATGCATCAATTCAGAATTCAATACCATATATTAAAAATTACTGAAAGTTATATGACGTTATTGTTCATTAATCATTATTAAATAAACTTAATGTAAATTATTTGATGTGTTAATATTTTCTGAAAACTAAATACCTGATTAATATTAACAAAAGTAAAATTATTAAGTGTTCAGGGCATCCTCAAAATTATCTTTTTTAAATAATTTCACTATAAAAATTTCTTTTAAATAAATTAAATTTTATAATTGAAAATTTAAACTTAAGAACAATACTTTATCATTAATATTAAATATTTCCTTCTTTTCCCTTCAAATGTCTACTGATGCCCTTAATATAGGCTAAAGTGATTATGCTGATGAAACTAGAGTATTAGCCAGAAACTACTTGTTACATGTTTTTTTAAACTGTAAATACCTTTGTAGCTAAAATGCAATACATGTTATAAAGTTTAATATGAATGAATGAATACTTTTATTGATTAATTACGCTTGGGTGAAGGCAAAGCATGTTTCTTACTTGTACTTTTACTTGTACCTCTAACCATACACTCTTTTCTGAGTTTCACTTTTAATGGTGTATCAGGTAAAGCACGACCTTTTCTGTTTCGTATCAATAGCCGTATGTTGAAACTAGCAATGCCCGATCTGTTGCCTGAACATGGCAACAATATACTAAACACTGGAACCAATAAATTCATATTAAATCATAATCTACATTAATATAGTATATATTTTAAATATTTCAATTTATTTTTTAGTATAGTTATGTACTTTGCATCTTGTAATGATTAACAATTATAATGTCAACAGGGATAAATAATATGAAATTAAAAAGGATTGAAACTAGACAATTGCCTATTGGCATCCCCCCAAAAAAAACAAAATTAATTTAGTTAAATTACAAATTTTTATTATATTTTTTGTATTTATAATTATTTATTTTGACTAAAAAATGATATCTGATTACATATTACTACATTAGCGTAATTAGTATATTCTATAGTACATTAATACTACTAGGTATTTAAAATGATTTTATATTATGAACGGTCAAAATTAGTATATAGTTACCATTAGAAGTAATAAGTAGATAAATAGTAAGAAGAATTATAGGGAAGGGAATTGAGATGGAGCATGGAACTTGGTTAGTAAAATAATGTGTCACAAACCATAGCTAGTTATATTAATGCATATTTTGTGAAATACTTAATAGGCAACATGACTCCACACACCTATTTAAGGGGTTTGATGTATGCAATTTTAATACACTTCAATAATATTTTAAATATTATTTTTAAATTAATAATAGTTTAAAGTATTTTAAAAGTGGTCATAACTACAAAGTAACAATGGTTGTTGCGTTAGAAAAAGATTTTAATATAATATAGAAAAGCCTATTAGCGCGACACAAGCTTACGATGACACTGCAGTGGCGTATCTAGGGAGGATATAGGGGTCATATTATCTTGAACAAATTTTGTACATAATACAAACATATCTTATATGTGTATTATACTTAATATGTTTATTAAAAATCTATACATCACGTCATCACCTCCTTTCTCCCGTGAAAAATCCTAGATACACTTATTGGGGGACAGTATTTATCGTAACTTTACCAAATTTTCATAATATATATAGAAGAGTTTTATCTGTATCGATGCGTTTTTGTATATATACCAATAATTATACTAATTTGTAGTAAACAGATGATAAAAACTAAAAATTTTGATTTTTTTTTACGTATTTTAATAACAATTTTCACAATCAGCGAGTCGTCTTATTTCTAATCGGTACATACTACACTACGATAGTACTACTCATTAAATTCGAATATTAAAATAAAAAAGTAAACAAATGTCTGACTTAATCAAAATATTATTTACACATTGTGATTAGTATTATGACAGTATAACTCACTTATTTTAACGTATCTGTGTAGTTAAGCGTGCAAAAATGATCGTGAAGTCAGAATTTGGGGGTCAGACTTTGTTTTAAAGTTATACCTAATTATTGTAATATATAGAAATATATAGTCTTTGCATATACACGTGGCATTTAAAATCTAAAACTTCATCGCTATATCTAAGCTCCAATAGCCATAGATATATCTTTTTTTTTATTTTTAAACGTAACAAACAATATTCTGTATCCATACTACTAGACACAATATGTGATATGAATATGAATATGTGACAAAATTTAACAGGTCATGAGATTTTGTTGAAAGAAGCCACCCATTGATAACACTTTTTGTTAGCATGATAATAATTAATTTAATTGAAGAAATCACGGCACCACTTACGCTTCAAACGTCTCGGAGGATTTTCAAGTATAGTGAGACATGGATTTATCGTATGGATATATCTGCCATAATTTTTATACGAATATCGGAAATGTATATTTTTAGTTAGGTATAGGTATTTATTGACTATTGTAATAGGTACCTATACATATATAAAATCAGTATTCTTATAATTGAACTTTCGATGATGTTCAATGTTAATCATTGTTCGATGATAATCCCTATGATAATTTAATAATTATTACATAGGTAATTTCTATAGTTTACAAAATGTTTTAATTTACGACTAGGTACCTATAATGAGCAATTATAGAAAAGTGAAAACATTTGATGTTTTAAAAATAAAAGATTACAAACAATTATATTTTAATCTATATTAAATAAATAACAACTAGGTACCTACTACCTATGTATATTGCGTAAATCCTTAAAGTTGATCTGCTATGAAGATTAAAATACTATAATAAGAGGGCACTAGGGCAACACATTTACGACCTACCTACCTAAACCTATTTAAAAATGATTAGAGCCACTAATTATATTTTATATCATCATTATGAATATTCAACATAATAAATAATCAATAATTGTATTATTTAAAAATAATTATTCAATTTTTAAATAAATTGTTTGTTACACTTATAATAGTATGGACTATGAACATGGACACAACTGACAGCTCAACAAAACGTTAAGAGGGAGAACGTACTTCGTTTTATGTGTCATATTCATAAAATAACAAATAATATATTTGATTTGTGCATAATGTGTATTGTAATATTTTATTCAATAGGTCTTTTGTGTTCTGTCATTTTTGCGAACGCCTACTGGCTTTTATAAAACCTAATCTCTATCATCCTTACAAAAATGGAATCTGGTTGGTACAAATCGTATCTGTACGTACTATAGTGTGTAAGTAGGTAGTGACTACTGTAGTTCGATTATACAATACATTTATTACCGATTATGGTCATTTCTTTGAAATCTATAAAATCCTCTTATAGCCCTAAAATCTAAAGGAACATAATATTTACGATTGTGATGTATACACCTTGCTATATAATACCTACCTATACCTGTAGAGCTACACGCGCATGTTTTAAACAGTTTTCACAATCAATAGTCAGTGGTAAATATTTTACCAAGTACCAATTTATAATGACCTGTAGTTACTATAGTTAGTCGTAATCTTTGGTGGGTACATACTACATAATATAAATAAGTGTGTTAAGGTAAGTAAGGACATGGACATTAGAATAGGTAACTGTGTGTGTTTGAGTGTCTATAGCAGTGGTTAGTATAACTAGCTATAAATATAATAGAAAACCATTTTAAACTAGGTAATTTGGCAAAATCATGGCAATTTATCGTGGACGATGGTCAATGGACGTTTGACATCAATAGGATTAATATTGTAAATATAAAAATTATTATTTTAGACATGGGTAAGTGGTAAGTAGACAAGTAGTTATAACATATAAGTAATTTAAATTAAACAAAAGATATTAGTACCTACATTAATTATTATTATTAAATACGTATAGGTACCTACCTATTGGTTATTAGTTTATTACTTATTACCTAGTTATTACTAATAATGAATGACATCATGACCATAAATCATAATATATTATAACTGTAAAGTATAAACTATCACTTAGTAGGTACGGTCTATTGTTTAAAATGCATAACGCGGCCATTTTGTACGATCTGGTAAAAATCTTCATTTCAGAATGTGGGTACTTTGTTCTATTACCTATATACAATGACGTAAGCATGCATTTTCATTGCGGGGATATATACTCATAATTTTTAAGATAAATCGTAAGATAGTGCCCCCGCACTAATGTTATATATATAAGAAAGAAGGCTAGTGGGTAAATAAGTAAACTTAGACACTTATTGATATTAATAGAAAAATTTTTAAAATTTCTATTAAGCTAAATAGTTATATAGCTCAAAATACAAAATAACAAAATAAAAACATTTGCTGAAAATTTCAATAGTAGCTACGATTATTATTTTTTGAATTTTAATAAAATAAGAAAATTTCAATGAGATTTTGTTAATTTACAGGTTAATATTCAATGTCTACTTTAGACGCTCATGATATTGTGGATTTACTCTCAACATTTTTTTTAATTTCCACTAACAACTTACGAGAAAGCTTGTATTATATTTTTTAGATTTATAACCAAGTGGAAAATTACGTAAAAAAAAATTAATAAACATTTTTTCTGTCTATAAATAGCTTAAAATGAGTCAAAATATGTTGAAAATTTTATTGTACATAGAAAATATTAATAGAAACATTCGGTGAAAATTTAATTTATCTACGGTACGGTTTTTGTTTTTAGAGTTACACCAAATAACAAAATTGATTTTATAGAAAACTAATTTTGATTAAAAATCTCCGTTTTTCTTATTTTTTTTCTTTGTTTATTTCGACTTTTGAAAACTACTGATAGTTTTCATGGTTTTGCCAAAATTGTTTCACTTTTGGTCAACTTTTCTCCAAAATACCAACTAGATAAAGTTTCCTACCAAAAAAAAAAGGCCGAGTAGAGTTAAGTAACAATATTACTCAATGATATACATTAATAATAATTATAAACATAATAAAATGTTTAGTATAATTGGTCATGACTTCAGACTTTTTATATTATACCTATACTTTGTATATATAATATGAAGGTATATGAAAGTCAGACAGTACATCATTTCCACGTTCTACAATCTAAAGTTTTATCCGACCGTACAAAAGGACCTATAGAGGATAAAATCAACTGTGAACCTATCGTACGACGATACACTACAGAGTACAGACTGTAAAATAATTTAGGTAGGTAATCGTCATTTTTAACTATATTATTTACTACGTGTCTACGTAATTACGTAAGCCGTATAGATACTTACTTAATTAATTACTATAGTAATTATTAATTATTTAGGTAGTATTAGGTACCTACATATATAGCTATACTATAGTGACTGAGTACCTACCCTAATGCATATGGATAATACCTACCTTTACGGCATTATGTATGGAGCCAGTGGCGTAGCTAGACACTTTTTTCTGGGTAGGCCCGATATTTTGATGTAAGGATTACCAATGAATATTTTTATAAAATAAAAAAGTATCAGAATACCGTATGTTATACATTTATTATAGGCATATTAGGTACATGGATTTATTTTATGTTTTAAAACTAATAGTATAAAATTAAATTCATAAAAAAGATATAGCTTTATTAAAATATTTTTAGATAGAAAATTCCAATTTTCTTTTTTTCATTGATGCAAACTCGTCAATTACAGCAGATGGATTTTCTATGAATTTTCCACTTATTTCTCTCTCAATAGACAGCAAAGTTAAATTATTTAATCTGCTACTTGTCATCGTTGACCTTAGATATGTTTTTACTCTTTTCATCGTCGAGAAACTCCTTTCTGCTTCAGCACTAGATACTGGAACTACCAAAATATTTTCAATAATTTTTGTTAATTCTTCAAATCCAACTTTGTATTTTTTTATTTCTTGATATAATTCAAAAAGATCAGATACAGATAAAAATAAGGTTTTTGCCAGTTGACATTGGCATTTTAATTTGGTAATAAATTCATTTGATTGATAAAATGGAAATTTTTCAGCATAACGACAAATTATTTCAGTGTCTAAAAATGTTGATGAATTTTGGTCTGAAGCTTCTAAAGTTGCATACATATCATCATTTGTATTAAAACGTCGGTTCATTTCAAAATATATTACTATCAATTCTATCAGGTAACGGACAATACGGGCTGTCGGGCTATAATATTATACACTGTCTTTGATGCACTATAAATTTCGACGGATGCCGATTAACAGGAATTGGTTATTAAACTACAACACTCAAAATAAAAGATTAAAAACCATCGGGATTTAATTTTGTTAATTAAAACCGTATTTAAAATACATTAATTCTATTATTTTAAATACATATTATAGTCATATTCACTACACATTTAATAGGATAAAAAAATATTTTTTTTTTGGGAAAAAAGTGGGTAGGCCCGGGCCTACCAGGCCTACCCGCTAGCTACGCCACTGTATGGAGCCTTGACTACCTATAAAGTACCTACCTACTATTATAGTATTGTAAAGACATATACCTAGTTAAATCAGCTAATTGGTAAACAATATAATATTCGTCTGTACTCTGCATACAACTGTACCATAACTGCCGTCTGCCAACTAATAGTGGGTAGTAGCTACAGTATATGGGCAATCGTTAATCATTATCAGACAAAATAATGCATAGAATACATTCACTTACGCACTTTAATAATTAATAATTTATATACCTATATCTAGATATAATTTGTGTTATATGTTATACATAACTGACTGTAAATATGACTGTAATATGAGTGGGTACCTCTATATGATTATATAGTCTATACATTTATAATATATGCTAAATACCTATATATTATTATGGCGATAATTAATTTCAATCAGATTTAATTTAAATTCTTAGGATTTCTACTGAAATACCTATACTGCATTGCTAGTAGCAGAAAATTGCAACTAAAAAGTTGAGGACCCCTTACAAAAATATTCTGGAACGCCATTATCTCATCGACATTGTCACAAATAGGATGTAGCATTGGCCCTAGTTTAAAATTTGTACCTTTAACTATAATAGTAGAAATCAATAGGTATCCCCCATTTATTTTAGTTTAACGCATGCCCGTGGATAAAATTAATAAAACCATGGACGGATAACAAGAATTATGCAACTTTCAAGTACATATTATAATATTATGATTGTGAAGTCAAGTGTTTCAACTTAAAAATATATTAATTAGTTCATTCACTAAAAGAAAAAAATGTTAAATTTACAATCCAAGAGGGTTGACATTTATCATAATAAAGTTTAAAAAAAATAAACTGATTATAAAATTATAATATATATTATATATGTTAATTAGTTTTATTAATTCTGTAGTGATTAGAGTGGTGCCCTGCTGATGACTGATTACCTATATTGGTAACCTGTTCGTAATATTTAATAATGTCACATGAATTATTTATTGATGTTAACTATTTCAAAAATGTAATTTTTGTAAAACGTCATTATTAAACATTGTTTTATGATTTGTATAAAATCTAGAAAAAAAAATGTGAACCATAAAATCGGAGGCAATGGTAAGTAAAAATGTAACGTCCAATATAGTTGTGGCACTAACACCAGTCGCAATCACACTGTATATTATAAATGTATAACAATCATATCGGCCATGTACGCTTATATATAACCTATAGGTTGGCGAGTCCCTCATGCCCGTATAATATTTTTTTTTTTTTTAGATGTTTCGTTTTGTTAATAATTATCGATCATTGTTGTAGTGGTCGTAATTTGTTCAGGTGTATTCATACTTTTAAAATATAAATTTGAATTGTTGTGTCTGTATGACTGTAAGTGAACAGATGAGTAATGGCATATTATTTTATAAATATATATAACTACCATTTATATATATATTGATAATTGATGTATAATTTATCATTTCCATGGAATCAGTGCTTTCAGTGACATAAACTGAATTAATAACACTAGAAATTTTAAGGTGGCGCTAAATATTTTTCATATAGTAACAATTCTAGTGATAGAACCAGTGGTGTATTATTGGAGGGTATAATATTACTGGGTATGACATAATATATTATGCAGGTATAATATAAGTATATATATTATACGAAATATATTTTCCGTACCTCAATTCTGAATCTTTTATATTTATAATAATGTTTATTAAAATTATTTAGAAAAACTATCGTCTAGGTATAATCATTAATCAGCAATCACTAATCAGTATAAGTTAGGCAGTTAGTAACCATTATAATTTCTTAGACTGTACTAATTGTTTTAAGTTCTTCATTTGTCAAAGTGATAAACCTGTGGGCTGTGATAATGTATAATTATTAATTAATATTGTTTTTCATCATTATTATATTATAAGCAAGTCGATTTTATTACTAGCAGACAGTAGTCAGCAGAGCGCGAAAGCTACAACTAAGTGTAAGCACTATTTACGAATCTTGTGCATTTTAGATTTTAAAGTAAAATGGACAAATATGTCAAACATACTCCAGAAGCGTTCTTTAACTTCAATTTAAGCTCAGCAACATATAAATAGAAGTGTAAGAATTTTGATTTCATTTAAAGACTTAAAAGGTGAATATTTGACTAAAGCGACAAATAGTACAAATAACATGACTTTTAAAAATATTAGATTAGAAAAAACCTCTAAACTAATTAGCATTAATCATAATCGATTTTTTAACCAGTCTTGTCGATAACTTAAAAGCTTGGCTCTTGGATAATGAACAAGATTTATGTTTAGTGCATATTTTGACTATTTTGGTTTTAAAGGCCATACCTAATATATTTAATTTTAAGAGTATATTTAAAATAAAAAGTAATTTTGTGGTTTAATTTGTTTTATGTTTTTTATTCAGTTAGTTGTTGAAATATACTTGTATATTTGTAATCGATAATTTGAATAAAAGTTGTTATTGTATTCGAGCGAAGCGATAACATTTTTTTTTATAGATTTAATGTTATAGTTTACCCACTAATATTTTTAGTAATACACTACTGGATAGAACTGAACATCGTATGCGGATACGCCATTGGAAATATAGGTATGGATAACAAGTGACAACCCACAATCAGTTATTGACACAATGATACACTACCTCATTGTACAAATAATTAAGTGTCAAATATTAAGCTACTGTTAAGACTGTTCGACACATAATTACCTGCAATTACTTCAGCTAGGTACAACAAAGAGAATATTCTCAACATTGAAACGTATAAATCATACACAACTACTTAAGATCAGCTAAGACAGATTGACAGGGAAAAATCTCAGCAAATTAGCTATAATATAGCCATCATAAATAAAAAAGAACTGACAGAAAAGTTGATGTTGTAGGTACAAATATTTTCAAATAACTAACACAAACGTATGCATTTAATTGTCAGGGCAATAAAAAAAAATTATAAATTTTGAATGCCTATTATTTAATGGTTAAATGTTTATATTTTATTTTAATATATTTTTAATCTTTGGTACATCGAGCACTAAATTTGATTGGAAGTAGTGATTTTCTGTCTTTGCCTAACACACGTGGGATATAGGAATTTAGACATGTTTTTATTCCAAAGTACCGATCACGATTTAAGATATACCTACTGGTTACTCAACGACTCAATGTACCTACATACATAGCAAAAGAGGTGCGTGAACATTCTGGTTCAAACATTCTTCAAAAAGCTGACCAACGATAGGAGAAAAGCTACTAACGCTTCAAGCTTGATTAACATAAATTAACAGCTTAATATTGATACATGTTTTGTAGTTCCAGAGAAATCACTATAATTGCAAAAGCGCAAACTGTAATTTTTGGTATGGCAAAATCGTAAAAAAGTTTCGTTGAGTAACCTACTAACCTGTATATCTTTAATTGTGGTAGTAAAATTGATCTAGTGAAGCGATAAGAATTCTAAAAATAGATTTGAATTTGTCATCAAGTCTACGCTTGCTTTCCCAGATTTTAAATTTTTTGATTTTAGTATGATTTTTTTTAGGATTTACGGGGATAAAATCAAAAATGTGGGAAAGTCGATATCAAGTAGACATGACGACAAATTCAAATTTGTTTTTAGAATTTTTCGCGGTTAAATATTTGAAAAATGTCTACGAAGTTCGAAAATTCGAGTAATATTTAAATTTGAGAAAAAAATTAATTTGATACATCTCTATAAATAATATATGTCGCCATTTGAGAGTACGTCACTGAAGTGTGCCGTAAGATAAACATTATCACTTGTAGGGAATAATACTAATATAGGGAACATTCGCGGTTACTGACGTTCGTAGAGTGAAGCCTACCGTGTAACAGCTGATTTCTAACGGTCGCTTTTGGCTTTTAACCTAACCTTAAGCACGGAATCACGGATAGTAAGACGTCCATGAATTGATATTGTATATTTTACAAGCGGCCAGTTTTGAGCTGTTTATGGACATTTTCAGTTTTCAATTTTTTTAGTTTTTTTTTCTATAAATGGCAATAAAATTTTATTTGTTGAGTAAAAAAGCTTGAAAGTTTAATACAAGCTCCTGGTATATATTGTTTCAATAGCAGTTGAAAAATATTAAAAATTAATAAGCAAAATTTTTTTTAATCAGCATTTAAAAAGTTCAAATGTTGACAAAATTTATCAATTTTTAAATTTTAATAAAAGATAGGTAGGTAAGTGGGTGTCGCTCTGCTGTATGTAGGTACAGTAGGTTACAAGTGGGTCACTATATAATGGACGGTGTTAAATTTGAATTCCATGATTTAATAATGAATTGCTCCGCTCAGAACCTAAAATGATTTTGTAGTTAAAAATATACAAAATTTTCAACTTTTATAATTAAAGATTGAAAATTTAAAATAAGAAAATAAGGTTTCGCGTAAATAGGTAAATAAATTACTTTATACACAATAATATTACTAAGTATATTTGATGACAGGCTGACTGACCGTCTTCGCTCAGAATCGTTTTTCTTATACAATGATATTTTATCATTAAATTCAAATTTAACACCATCTAATACTGTGGCCCACTTGTTACCTACTGTACAGCAAAGCGACACGTTTTTGCCTAACTTTGTTTTAGCTTATATTATACTTCGCCCATGCGCAGTTTTGAACGAAAACTATCTAGAATATCTGTCCCACCCGGCGTTGGCCATGCCAAAGATTTGTTTTATTTATAAATATAATTGTGAAAAAATGTATACGCTATATTTTTACTAATCATAACAGTAATATTATAATTACAACCAATGATGGTCACCATTTAAATAAACAAAAAAAATATTATCTTTTACGAGCATTCGTGTGTGATCCATCTACCTTTTAGTTGCTAGATAGAGATTAAAAAATATATAAGGTATAAACATCTTCCCTGTCTCAAAGAATCTAACTTTAACCCTTTCTGGACAACAGTCCAGTAGTTTTGAGTCTATTAACTTTGGATAAACCAACATTAATTTTTAGCTGTATTTGAGCGTGATATTGTATATTATACCTGATTTTGCTCGTGAAAAATGAATATAATATAGTCGATGTACCTCGCTAACTATATAGTTGTCGACCTAGGTGTCGATAATTTTTAAACATATTTCCCCGGTGAATAAATGCCCAAATACAGCCTGTTTTCACCTTTTTATACGACATAAGTACAATACGTATACAGTTTAGTACAATACGTATACAGTTTTTGAATAATATACAACTCTTCTTAATTTTGTATAATAAGACTTATTGTTGGGTTGGTAACATTTTTTTAATATACTTAATGTTATTAACACGTCATAGTAAACATTTTTTTAAATTAATATATCTGTTATATAAGATTTGTTGAAATATGCATGGTATAAAATCCTAGACCTCGGTATATATAAATTTTAGGCCATTAAAAGGATGCGTTGCACTGCCTGCACCTATATATGCTGTAGTTAGTAGTTGCGGCACTGATTGTATATTAATATATTATATACTATTGTGTATTTGTAGGTATATTTCAAAGGATTTATATTATCTTTAACACATGGTAACAGCTGTTTTAATTTTATAGTTCATAAAACTAAGAAGTCGTTATTTATAGGAGTATTTTAATAGCACACTATATACCTAGTTAAAAGTTATATAAGTTGGACTTTTGTGTATAGTATAATATTAAAAAGATAAACATTTATTTTACCTTTGGGTCTCTTGGGTATTTTCCCATCGGTTTTCACAGTAACTGTAGGTGGTTCCAGTATGTTTTTGTCGTCAGAATCAAGTGTGTCAAACATGTAAAAATAATTCTTATTTCCAGACATCCACGTGAAGTTCACATAACCGACCTGTGTGTAATTAACGGAAGTAGAATTTGGGACAATAATAATTTACAACGCTCGTCGCTTACCTCAGATGGAATGACTGGCAAGTACTGTTCAAAATTTTTGTCCAAAATGTACGGTGTGACTTTACCTTCCATAATTGCATATATTGGCATTTTCAGACCTGAAAAAATGGTATTTAAAGGTTTGATACTATAGATATGTGTGTTGAAGTTTTTTAGACGGCTTATATTTAGACGTTTGAATGACTCGAACCGTTTACTTTGGATGGCCACTCTTCAGTGAACATAGCATTAACAATTAAAATAAATCTAACTATTAGTATAAATGCAAATCAAATTAAACTCGAATAAAATCTTACTAAAAATTTTAAAATCAAATTTGAACACCTTACAAAACTGTCTGTTTTAATTTAGGCGTCTTGCCAATGAGCATCATTTATCTTTCTGGACTTGGCAATTAACATCTATATTTTTAATGTTTATTTTAATATATTAAACTTAGTCATTGATATATTACATTACACTTTCAGGAATCAAATGCTATTAAGATGTACTTGTGAAATAGGTAATAACAACCTAGATATTTTAAATAAAATATGTATTTTAGATTCTGAAAAGAGAGTATATGTAAAGAGAGCTATGAATGTATTGATTTTACAATGATATATATTTATTTTGTATCTGTCAATCTAGTCATCACCTTTTGGGTCAGTAACATTTCTTCGATTTTCAACTTTAACCGGGGTTTCTGGTCAAATTGGATATAGTTGATACTTAGGAGGTTAAAAGTTAAGAATTCTAAGTACTTTTCAAATAGGTAATCGGAAAATACAAATTAAGGAAAACTAAAAGTTTTACGTAAAACCAGTTTTTGACAGAAGAACGAATAACCCTATAGATACTTGACATCTTCACCAAATGTTTATAAATTAATTTTATGTAGGTTTGTATTTAGGTACATAATAACATTTTCAAAATATATTAACTCTTTCTGAGCAATTTACAAGCATAAAACATTTTTGATATTTATTTAGTTTCTTCCAATCATTTTCGATAAAAATGTATAGGTGGTCTGTTAAAAAAACATAAAAAGGTAATACAAGGTGTTTATCATTGTATACGAAAAATGATTCTGAGTAAGCCAATATTACTCAGTATATTTTATGAAATATTTTTATTACTATTATAGTAAAAATTCATAGTTAATTTTACCATTGTCGACAAAACTTTTAACCCAGATCTAGATGATTATTAAATGTAGCTAATAATTTTCGAGGGGAGCAATAATTTAAATTATTCTTCAATTCGTGACTCGTGAGAGGTTACGCCCCCATACAAACAACAAATTTTACGTCATGCACATATTTAATCTATTTAATAATCGTGTACAACTTATAAATTATAAATTACTTTTGTTTTATTTTATTCATATGGAAAAATGTTATTAAAAGTGTTTATGACAGGGACAGACAAATACCTGTATCAACATTTCTTTTAAATTTGATATACATTATTATTAGTTTTTTTTCAATGAAGTAGGTATTAAAGCCACTTTTAAACATGACATTTTCAAGGTGAGGCATGATCAATGAGAAGAGATACGAGAATAAATATTATTTTTATTTGTTATTCCTATTATTTAAGATATTTTTTAATATAAACAAATGCAATGCACATTGCTGTATAATTACTGATTAAGTAGGTATACATGAACGAAATATATTATATGAATGAGTAGGTGGCTTAATAATGGTTGGTGGGGTGCATGGGTAAGTAGTATAAAAATGTCTATATTTATAATCTAAAGAATAAAAAAGGTTATCTTGAAAAAGTAACATTATAAATGTATAAAAAAAATTGTTGTCCTTAACAAAATGTTATTATGTAGGTATTATTAATACCTATACACTTTTTTAATTTCATCAAGATATATTTACTTTTAAGTTAAAGTATATATTAGAATAATAAAATATATAAATATAACCTTTAAAATGTTAAATCGATGATACGTTTGACAAATATCGAAGATTAGTATATTAATATAACAACAGTGGTTGTATAAATCGTATAAACATAATAAACTGTAAAAGATTCAAAACAAACGCCAATTGTTCGTCAGTAATAATTTAATAATATTTTTTAAGTTTTATTATATTATGTTTTAAAGTCATAAAGATCTATGAGTTAATGTTTTTAGTTACGAATAAATCGACGCGCGTATAGAATTAACTTTATAATAGTTATTTGTTCTATGTCAAAAATATGTTGGGTTTAACTCTTAAAGAATCACAATTCACTGCTGCTGTATAATATATAATATCTTAATTCATTATAACTGTTGATGAATAATAAAACTCCATTATTTTATTATTTGAGGAGAAGCACGTGTTCATCCATTCGTTAATTTTTAAAAATCGGGGAGTTTAAAATTGTGTACTTATTCAAATCCTATATAATACTTATATATTATAGTGACGTATATTTGACTTGAATATTTGTCTAATAAAATGAAAAATTGACAAGTATAATTGGTAAAATTTGACTCCGACATAAAATATTATGTATTATCTTAAATCTATCTCGATAAAATTTTCTGACTGAAAACTACTTGCGCCCCAAGGAAGAAATATTTTTCATGTAGTAAATTCGATCGGTAACTTGCATTCCGTTTTGGGGACGAAAGTCGGCTATATCATTATATTATCGATTATTTTCTTGTCACTAAATTTGATATTCTATGAAAATCGAAAGTTATTATTGACTTAATATTACAGTATCAAGCACCAATGTATTTTTTTTTACTGATATTTTTAATAATAAAAAAACAACCAACAAATATATCTTAGTAAAAAAAAATTATCATGGATTGTATAGTCTACATAAGTACCTATATATAAAATATATATATTACAGTTAGGCGTTTAGCGTTATTCTATGCAATAAATAGTTAGTTTATAAATTAACGAAACATTAGGAATTTAGGTTAGGTTAGCTAGGTATTTTTATAATATAAGTTTAAACTAGTGTTTTTGTACATTAATTTCGACATATCGTTGACTACGTTAGAGTGTTAAATCAATTATATAAAATGTTATTTGTTACTCTACTGTACCTACAGTACAAATATTTCAGTCATTAGATAAGAACATAAGATTGACATCGTAGTCATCACTCATCATACGGTCATATTATATGGGTACTGTATATAAGACATAAGTATAAATTATTATTTCTAGCATTTTTGTTAAATATATAATATATATACCTACGTACTTTTAATTGTATGTAATAACTAGATAGTCTATGCAATATTTAGTTAAAGTATAATAAATAAATTGTCTATATTTGTTAATTGTTAAATTGTTTACATGACTGTGAATACAGTTAGTAATAAGCAAAAAGACAGATATATCGTATATTAACGAAGTGCATTCAAATACTCGACTATCGAGACACAACAAGAGGCGTTTTCGTTTGGATGAGTGTAATTTTCACCAAAAAATTAATAGTTAGTTTGGGAGGAACTATCATTTATACCAGGGGTCGGTAACCTTTTTGGTGTGAAGGACCAAAATACAAATATAACATTTTCCATGGGTCACAGTTATTTGAATATACCTTTATTTTATTTTATTTTAAACAAAAATGTATAGTTGTATCAAATTTAGTTTATTTAAATTCATAACTGTTAAGTTTATTAATGTAACAAGGTATCTACGAAAAAACAACGTTTTAATCAGGTCGCTTCTAATCCTTATCCATATCCAATATGTTTGTGATTTCTATACAAATTATAAATTTTACTCGCGGGCCACATAAAATTACAATGAGTGCCACGTCATGCGACCCCTGGGCTGACACCTGATTTATACCATTCGGGGGAGTAAACTTATTTTTTACCTGCGTGAGCGGTATGGACTTACAATATAATTTTATATTTATTATTTTTTACAATACATTACCTACGGTTTTACAATGTTACTATTTACCATAACTGCAGTATTTTTTTAAAATTAGGCTGCATTATTAATTATTTTAATTACAATTATGTATTTTTGTATATTGTATGGGATTTTATTTTATTATTTATATTCTTTCAATTGACAATATACATTAGTACTAGGTGTCTAGGTATACAATATTACAATGTATAAATTAATTTACCTATACCTAAACCAACTCATACTTATTCGTCTTAATTGTATTTTTGATGGAATAAACACTCACCCAAACGGTTTATGTATAATACATTGTATATATGTGTTTGTATTCGCCCAAACGGACACATTTTTGGGTCGATTCATCCCAAACAGCCTGTGTCCTTACTAGGTTATGAAAAAGGTATACTGTGACGAAAGTAGGCAATGACTAGTTTTTGACTTTTTTGATCTGGATTATCTACTAAATAAAATGACACAAGTGACTCAAGTGACTCAAGTGACTCAAGTTACATATGTACTGAATTGGAGAATTATCAGAATAAAATATATTATTAAGTAACACTTCATTAAAAAAAAATTACAGTGATAACCAAAATGTTTTTTTCGTTTACTATAAAGAATATTTCTTTGGGCGAAAACCAAATAACTCATTTTTGAGTTTTGATAAAAAATGTTATTAGGGCTAAATCAAAAAGGTCAATTTTGGGCGAAAACAAGTCCGCCCACTAACCTTTGTTCAACAAGATAAAGAGTATTGAAGAATTGAGGATATAAACAATTTAAGCAACAATCAACAATACAATATGACTTTTAGTTATTAATAATAATTTATTAATTAGTAAGCATAGTTGTTTAATGGTAAATATAATTTTTTATTAAGAAGTAAGAACAGACTTTCAACCGTCAGAAAAATATAACTTATATTTGGTAATAATTATTTAATATAAAAACAAATTTAACAATGCAATTAAAATATGATGAAAAAACATAATGAAGGATCTTTATTAGTTATTAACTCCATGAATCATGATACGATAAATGGGCTTACTTTTTAGATAATTAGTTGAATTAAAGAAGATAAATGGTGAAGTATATTAAAACGAGTGAGACAAAAAAAACCTTTAAGTTAATAAGAGCAAGAATTATTTAACCGGAAATGAGCTTGTTGAAAAATTAAATGTTTTTTTGGGTATGAGAAAAAATGAAACGGTCAAACGAAAATACTAAATATTAATTAAGTGTTATATTTCTAAATTCAAATCATTATTATATCTCATAATGGCAATAGATAATGGATATCTATAAATCTATGATACGTACAATAAGTATAAAAAAGTACGTATTATAAAATTGTATTGTTTAAATAAAAATAGCAATTACAATTTGTATAGATACCTACATAACATTATTTTTATGAACAATTCACGTGGATTAAAAGACAAAAACTATTACTTCTGAACTCACCTTTTAAACGTGCGTCCTTGAACAATATTTATTGCTTATTGGTACATGAATATTATTAAAAAGTTGTAGAGTAGCCAGTATATCTATAGTATATAGATATTATAATGTAGGTACTACAACTTCTAAAATTACTTGTATTCACGTTCATTGTAAAATTACCTAAATTTATTATTATTCATTGAACCTCTATAAAAAATTCCTTGATAAAAACCATTTATCTATAATCAAAGTAGGCACTTATAGCACAGAATAAACTTATACTCAAATTTATAGTTTCTTAAGTAGTTTTTGGCAGTGCTAAAATATGACGATTATAATATAGTATGTTTTTATTACAATTTTGTATTATTGAATATTGAACATGATAATAATATTAAAAAGATTATTGATGACTGATGTAATTGATGGTTGATAATAGTATATAATACCTAGTACCTACCTATGTACAATGTATTTCATGCAATATATTTTATTGTAAATAATTATTATCTATTATTGTTATATAACGTAGTACAAAAATGTAATTTATACATTATACCCACTGGCTACTCATATAAGTCATATACATTTATAGTAAAATTTTTATTTATAATTCTTAGCAAGATATTTATCTGAAAAGGTGAGTAATCTAAATTAATAATAACTAATAATGTTAATAAATTCAGGTTTGGCCAAATCTTTAGTTTGTATTAGGTATTATTAGTGTTATTACTATTTTAAACATTATTCAAATATGTTTCTACATAACAATCAGTAGGAATCATTAATTTCAAACACGTATATCTACCTACGTCATGCATTATCTTTGCACACATAAAATACAGGGTGATAATTCAAAGTGAGTAGCTTAAAAAAAATATAAGTTTACATTAATACCTAAGTATTTATATAAATATGTATTTTGATCAACATATTTTAATTTCTCGTCTAACAAATTATATATAACATAATATTATGTTTCAATAAATTGATAATATCTCTTTCAACTTTTAGAATAGCCAGAGATGTATTGGTAAATAATGTTTTGAGTATACGACATATTTTTCAAAAATTATCTCAAAAAAATGTTTCTCCCTGCCTAAGCAAATTAGTCAAATAACATACTTTTGTTGGTTACTCCTTAATTCTCAAACAACACGTCATGAAAGAAAAGAAAAAAAAACCAAGAATAATGTAAAAATTATCCATAATATAGGTAGCATATAATATGGATGGTATAAATATTTTTTTTATCCACTGTAAATACCTATTTTCAGCAGGCGATCTATTTACACATCAGCTTTATTTATGATTACATAATACATTGTATGGTTCTCGTGTGGTATGGTGGTGGTGTGGTTCACAGATAACCACAGAATTTATAAAGAAAAAATATAATTTAAAACGGAATAAAATAAGCATTAAAATAATATACCCATTGCCCACCGTATATTAATAAAATTAATATTTTTTTTTACGCAGGCACCTATACCGTTTACCAACGCTGGGCAACTTAACCAATTTTTTTAAATATTTAAAGTTAAGTTATCCTAAAATGAAAAATAGCTATGCTAAGTTAAAGTTCATTTTATAAAATAAATTAATTTGAGTAATCAAGTTAAGTTATACATTTTCATGAAAATAATAACGAAATTGTTATCGGTTCCAACTGATTTTTCCGTTACAGGTAAGCTAAAGGTTAAACATAACTGTTAGGATTCCCGTTGTAAGTATATATCCGTCCTATAAGGGGTCCGTTATAAGGAGGTTTTATTGTTTATCACTGTAGAGTGTAGTTTGTAGGAAACACTACACTGTATGCGGGTCACGGGTACATCAGAAATTAGGCTCGTTGTTCTGATGGTTTTATTTTTATCAATTATTAACAGACATATTGTCATAATTTCAGAGAAAATATAAATATGTACCTACCAAAACTTACTAATTATTTTTCGAACAGAAAGTGGTCATAATAGTAATAATGTATTTACTATTTAATATTAGTATAATCGCTGATATTGTAGATATTGCTCTGTCTGGGCGTTCCTCAGTATTTTAGAATTACCGCATACAAGACTCTTGTTATGTTATATGTAATGATATATTTAAGTAAAAATATGTCATTTTTGTTGACAAATCAATGCGTCATAAGTATAACTTAAATTTTAAGAAAGAAACTAAGTTAAATTACAATTATTTATGAAGTGAAATAACTCAGTTACTAACTAAGTTATTTTATAATATTATATTTATTTTTCAACTATAGTTAAGTTAAAAGTTATCTAAAAAAGTCACTTATAACTTAACCTTTAACTTATTAACTAGTTACTGCCCAGCTTTGACGTATACGCATTTCTTTATAAACATAATTATGATTTTGTGAGTATACGACGTTATTCCCGTACTCGTATAAGCTCTAATACACCCCTGAGAATAGCTAAAGTTTAAAAACTGTCTTGCAGCATACTTTTTCAAATTGTTTGCTTCAATTAAGGAAACATTCAATCATTTACATTATCCAATATATATATGGTAGCTTTGGAAAATAAATCAACCAATAAGTTGCACCTATGACCGGGTGCCCTGGGATTTTATGATAAACCCCAAGGGTGTCATAAGCAGAAAAACGTTGAGAATCATTGACATACGGCAACACAGATCAACGTTCGGCTTTAAAATGCCATCCTCAAACAAATTATTTTACAAAACATTTTGAAACACATTACGATGTAAACCGATTATGAGAAACCGAACAACTAGCTGTGAATAAATATACCTAATAATAATATAATACAAGTAGTTTAAAATCGTGGAATACGGAAAGATAATTTCAGGTTATCTTTTTTTACTCTAATGAATTATTATAAACTTAAAATAATTTAAGAAACAAACTATCATTCCTATATAATTATTGTCACAAATAGTATTTTTAACAATCCAACATTGATGACTGAAGAATGTATATCAATTGCAAAATAGAAATGTTTAATATTAATACATGAGGGATATAATTATAATAATTTAACAGGTAAAAAAGTTGTACAATGCTTTATAAGTCTACTTATAAAATATGATAAGGATAAGTTTCAAAAATTATAGTTAATAAAAAAATTAATCATTCTTTCTCAAGATATGGTTCGCGTGAAAAAATCAATCCTGTTATACGTTATTATGGTCAAGGTTATTTTATATGCAAAATGATTCATGATTCATGATGCATGCTGCGTTTGTTTTCTGAGTCTATTTTTGTGGTTTTGTAAGAACAAAAAGGTTTTATTTAAATTTGATTTTTGAATACACTTAGTTTACAGCGAACAATATAATTATTGACTATACTATTTTTCGTAGTGGTTATTTTTTAATTTTTCATAAGTCCTACCTAGTTGTAGTTAACAACTTCTAAGCAGAATATTTATCTGAAAATGTCGATATATGTATAATATCGAACATTCAAACATTTTTTTCTCTTATTAATAAGCACTTATAAGTTTAGATAAACCATAAACGAAGTGGTGCATCACAATTTCGAGGGGTGTCTCATATAGCCGCGGTTCTGCCACTTCACTCTTCATATTATCTAAACGTTAAACGATAATGAGAAACCAATATTGGTTTTGTATTCAGTGTATTCATGTATCCATCATGTTTAGGAAAATATCCTACTTCATAATTCGTAATTTAAAATATGGGCGGTACCCACTCGAAAAAAGTAAATACATATAATCACCACGATAAAAAAGAAAAAAAAAACATAAAAAATCAGATCTGTTTGCAAAACAACATATCATGTCGACACGTCGTATCTATACAAGTACTTAAGTACTTACAAATTATGTAAGACGAGTTTATAAAAAAAAGCACAAAAATCGTCAGAAAATTTGAGTGTACGTTATACATAATAATCGTCGTCGATGCTCACCACTGTACATTTTCACTTGCTGTTCGTCGATCCACAGGGACAGGTCGTCCTTTTTCGTCTGTAGCTGCTGCTGCTGCTTGTGCTTGAGAGTGCACACGACCACCGCCGCAGCGCACAGCGGCAGCAAGTACAGCGCCGCGGCCGGTAGACGAGCCATGCGGCGGCGTCGCGCGCGTTTCGCTAGCGATCGGGGGCGGACGATGTATAATAATAATAATATAGTTTTTAAACCGTACGATGAATTATTACGTGTTACGCGACTTCGTGCGCGGACGGGCGAGGCACATGTATGTTTATGATTTATGTCGCTCGCGCATATAATAATATACTCGTATTAAGCGAGATGATTGCGAGCGGACGTACGCGCGGCGATTACGACGACTCGAGGCGATACACGATTTTACGAACCGACTACAGTTTTGCAAAGGAATAACAGGGTTTTCGAGGGGAGGGGGGAGGGAAGGGACGTCGCCAGACTCGTTAAAAATGATCTATCGTCGCGATCGATGTATACGGCGGCCGTGGCGGCGATCGTCAAAACAGGTGCTCTCCGTATTTATTATTTTTGTTTTTCTCCGTCTCTCTCACTCCCGTCACCTTCGAGGGTGTATGAAAATCCCGTCCGGTGCCACGGAGGTGTATTTAGCCCGCGGCGAGGTCCTGTCAGCGGCGGCGGCGGCGGCGGCGGCGGCGGCTGTGGTGTTCCGTGATGTCGGCGTCGGTGGTGGTGGTGGTTTTGATATTTTAATATACAAGAATAATACAATGGTATATATACAATAAATTCGGCGTGTCTATATATTATCATGTATGACCGATAGTGGTACGAGCGCCGCGCCAACTGGTTTTCTCGCCTAACCTAACCCAACTGACCGGGTTCGCGCGTCGGCCGGCGGAACGTCTGCCCCGTCGTCGCTCCCGCTCGGTGCCGACGACGACCGCGCGACGCTCGCGTATACTACGCCGCCGCCTGTCGCCGCTGCTGCGACCTGCCGTGACGAGACCGGCCGGACCAGTTGTTGTCCGTGTATAATATATTATATCGCGGCGGCCCTACTCTTTTTTTTTTTTTTTCACACACCGCCGTCGTCTGCGTACACGATATTATATACTTTTATGTATTACACGTTTTATTATTCTTATACATTTATAACGTGTGTACATAGGTACCAGTGTACCGCCCGCGGCCGCGACCACGACGTTTACCATTTATGTAAGAATACGATATACGCGTATATTGTTCGTATTATTATTATTGTCATCACCGCAGCGGTTGTCGATGCCGATTGAAAGATTGCGTTGGACTTAGAAGCGTAAGAGTTAAACGCTCGACGGTCGCATGTCGCATACGATGTATTATTACCTGCAGCTGTACGCCTGCAGTATATAGATATATCATAATATAATGTTCGGGAAACGTCAGTTTAATGTTTATTCCCTAAAAGTTGGAAAATTATCTATTAATTATGCGCATTATTATTTATGTCTCAAAAATTCATAAAGTTATACATGCTCCATATTACAGGCTGCTCGGTTAAAAGTATTGTATTTTATCGTGGTATCCGGCAATAGGTTTTTATAAATTTGATCATCATCGCCCGCAGAGGACGTCACATCCGCAAGTGTTTTCTCCGTCTTATAAGGTCTGTAAGTTACAGACGTATAACGTGTAGTAAATTTGCATTCAGCAGAACTAATCTTGTGTTGTTAGATTTAGTATTATAGTACATTTACCTGTTATCAAACTTAAGTTAAAACTTAAAACATCATCTTTTTATGTATGTTGGATTTTTTACGATGGTTAAATTCGTCCGTGGTATATAATAAGCTTTATTATAATTTTATATTTTAGACACTCTTAGCTTGTGGATACAAATAAAATATAGCATTGATAATTGGTCAATTCACACTATAATATTAAAGCTATGTAACATTACTACAAGTATAATAAAATCACTAAACGAATATTTGCTATTTTGCAGGTGGAGAGAGGGAAAACCTCTATACCTCTATATAACCTCTAATATACCTAGCTATGTAGTGCTTAAAACGAGTAACGGCATGGAAAAATTGACATCTATTATACTTATGCGAGTATAAAACTTATGATTTAGTCTTATACGACGACAGATATATTATATTGTAGGTTGTATTTGGAGGTTCACCCTTCGTGATTTTACCTGGTTTTTTTTTTAAAATATTTATTATCTACTTATATCTACACAAAAATATAAGCTTACATAGTATATTGAACGCGTATTGGAGTTTATATTACATAATTTTCGCATTTCGCACATCACGCATGTAAAACTATATTGCCTGAAAATTGTCGACGACTGCTTGTTTTAATTATTTTCGCAAGCTTGTTGATTTCCGCGTTATTTTGACTATACATACACAAACTATGGGTATATCTACTGCTACATTATACATATAAGTTATGAAACTAATTTTCATCTCATAAGGTAGACGAGATTTATACCTACCTTGCTACTGCGTATTCGATTATTATTTGTTATTACAAAAAAATAGCTAGGTCTCTGCTTGTGTGTAGTACTTAATTTCTTATGCAACCTTTTTTGTTAGCTGATTTAAGTTTATTCGCGTGTTATATTATAAAATTATAAATCTTCAATAAACACGTTATGATATTGGTTACGACTTTAATTTTACATTGCCACCTATATACAATATACATTTATACATAATATATAAGTTAGCGCGGTTCAATTTTGGTGACTCACTCTGTACGTATTTGTTTAACTTACTCCATTTGTATTGTATCTGTAAATGGAGTGGTAAATGGTGATGATCACGTTACAAGAACGATTATTATTAATAACAGAAACAAATTAATATGTCCCTATCCGGCTAAAGTTATAAACAGATTGAAAGAGAATGCACCTTTATATAATGTACTATGTAGGGAATATAATTGATTATGAAAGAGAGGGTGAATTTTTCGTTTTAAAGTACGTATATCTATATTAACGGTTCAATGATCATACATGTTTTCAACGATCATCATACATAATTAGGTTTATTATGTTTATATTATTGTTCTTCGATCTACATCGACATTATCCCTAAAAAGATGACATTTATTTTAAAGAATACATTTCAAAATATCGATATCTTGTTGTATAGCCATACAGCCATACAGGTAATGAACGCGGACAATAGACTGTATGTGACGAATATCACATGTAATTATGTAAATGTGTAGTTGGATTTTAGAAGACAAATAATCGATGAAAAAAAAAATTACAATTATAATTATTATACCTATAATAAGTTATGAAATAAATCAATTATAAACTATTGCTGTCATTTAACTACCTATATTAATATATTTTTTTATGGAGTGCTAAAAGGTATACAATGAGTTCAATATTCAAAATGGGTATAAATACCAGTATAGAACATTAGAAATATATTACAATTATATCCAATAGCTTGGAAATATTTTTTTATATAATAGGTATATCTAAGTGAAAAAATTACCAGTGAAAAAATTTATTTAGTTATAGGTATTAATTATATTATTATGACATAAATTTAATCAGATTCATTACAATACTTGTATTACTTACCTGATATAATTTAGTGATATCTATTTTAGAGCAGGCATATAATTCTCTATTTAAAATTTGAACATTGATTCAGTAAGATGATATTCTTATTTAATATGTGTAAAATACCTACTAAATATTTATTATATAAATACCCGGGATAATAATTATGTCTTTATGGCTACACTCAGTCATGAAACATTGACTCTGATCAATGACCATTATTAATATGTAAGTTCCTATAATAACCTCATAGTTATGTAGTAAATAACATTTATCATAATACCGATAAAATATTGTAATATATGTATACATAATTTTTTTACATTGTTTTCTATTGTATAATGTCGATAAAAAATAAACTATTTACAATCTATACAAAATAATTATGTACCTACATTATATACCATGTTCTCAGATTTTTCACAAATATTATAAGTAAGCAGTTTAAAAATTAAAATATAAATATAGTGTACACTTTAAGCTAAGTATTAATGTATCTTTTTGATTTGCAGCCGTTCTTTTTAATACTTTACTGAGTTGAGGTAAGTTCGAACATTCCTATCTTGTTTTAATGAAAAAAATAAAACTGTTTTTATAAAACATTTACGGTGGTTCAGAACTATGGTTTAAATACAAATAGATAACATAAGCATCTCCGAGTATATTCACCCAGAGTTACCACCTATGTATATTTATAAATGCCATTATTAAAAATATCGTATACACGTTACCTAATAAAAGCAAAACTCTAAAATATTTTTATAATTATATTTGAAAATCTTTAAAATTTAATCAATAGGTATTAATATTTTAAAGTTATGAAGAAATTGGTTTATACTTGAGGAGTATAAAATAGAAATATTATAATAATTTATATTTTAGCAAATATCTTAGTGGTAAATTATTTTGAAATATATCATATAGAACTATAAAAGTAATGCATTTAGAAGACCAATAAGTAATAAGTAATAACTATGCTATTCAAACAACGAATAATACACATATCTTTAAGCATATTATTGTGTTATTGAGAGTAGGCTCTATGGTTTAAACTAACATGATGATCTAATAAATTGTTAGTTAATTTAAGATAGGGGGATTTTCTGTTGCATTACAACAATATATATATATTAGTAACTGTTATACATACGACATACCTATTGAAACAACCTATACCATCGCCATGTCTCATTGTCTGATATTCTATAATATTGTTCATATAATACGGCGTCTGTAACTATACTATAATAGGTAGTTATACTTTGATATGGAAATGTGGTATTCTTATCGACATAATATTATGTTCTTCTTTACTATTAATTATAATGACAACGTTAATAGTGTATATTACACTGTATGTGGGTTATATAACTTAAAAGTACATTTAAAATGTGTTAACTACTTGGAAATTGCTTTGGTTTCCGAAAAAGTTGACATAATATACTTCAAAATAATCTATTTTTATTGTTATCAAAACGTATAACATTTGTTAATTATGCGAATCATAATATCGAGGCCGGCGGATAAACTCAGTACCTAATAGCCTTTTTTAATACAAAAGAATAAGATACAAATAAAATTGTATAGGAATGAAAAAAAGGATAATGTCCAAAGCGTCACGATATGCCGTGGAGATAAGACTTCTGCAGACACAAAAAACGCTGAATATACAACCCATACTATTCTTTATGTGCATGCACAATATAATATAATATAATATATATTATATATATATATATATATATATATATATATATACACGATAATACACAATGTAAAAAACATGTTTAACAGGACGGCTCCATATTTGGCTCATCGAAACAGGTTTATGAGAGTTTTTACCCTGGGATAAAATATGTTTCGTGCAATAGCTTCGATCTTATAAAATTAATTATAAACACTTCTCGTGTATTCATATACCTATATCTATAATAGCGTTGCAGCGACTATTGTCTTGCAAACTCAAGAGATTTTGGAAAAAAATTTCAAGATTATATAATGAAACGACATGATGATATAAAAGTAAAATATAATATAAAAATGCTGGTTAACAAATTATAAAATATATTTACATGTACCTACTTTATAGTAATTATATTATGGCTACAGATTATAGAACGGTGTGCTTATATGAAATTTGCAGGGTATGTGCTATTTTCATAATTTTAAATGTGGAATAGAACGGATCATGATGGCAGCGTATGGACAATGGATATGGTATGGTGTATATATGTCGTAGCCACTTCGTGAAAACGATCTTTTCATGAAAATATGACCATTTCATGAAATGGAAACGGATATTTTACACTTCGTGAAATTCAAAAATATTTCACGAAATGATCACTTTTTCATGAAGTGGTCACTCCAATTTAACATCGTGTAATTTTTTTCACAATCTGGTCGTTCACTTTATGTACTGAAATCGCACACGTCAAGTTTGATTATAATATCCATTATTATCTATTTAATGTATTTATTAAGTACTTATACTTATTTATGACTTCTACAATACCAAAGGTATAGATTATATTACAAAGATAAATTTCAGTTATTTTATCTAAATTTAATTTATATTATTACCTATGCATAATATATTAAATTTTATAAGACGTTGTCATCACATTTAGTGATAACTAAACGACCATAATCACGATGCCCTCGTAGAGAAATGTTCTGACGCTCACATAAAATAATAGCTTAAATTCTCCCGGTATCTAATTATTGTTCAATAGACATTCTTGGATTTTTCAAAACGTTTGAAAAATTAGTAGCATCAAGAAAACATTTTTAGTGATATTCTAGAGTTGAGTGTTTGGTAAATCGAGTGTTTCCAGTTATTAATTTTTTTTAACACAAGACTACCTAACAATTGAGAATTGTGTCCACCATGAGATTTCGAAAACGCTACACGAAATTTACAAAATGCACCATCTTGTATTCCTAATAAAAAAAGAAATAAAACTTACAATAAAATAAAAAACCACAAATGGGAAATACTATTTACAGAAAACACTTAATCACATAAATTAAAAATGATGAAGGAAAAATACCAAAAACTTAAATTAATTTATCATAAAAATAAAACATATAACGAATAGAGAAAATTACTTTTGAAGGTAAAAAGAAATCAAAAAAACAGAGCATATAGATCAAAAATAGTATTTAAATAATTATAGATATATAACTATAATATCGGTAATAAAAAATTTTACAAAAATAATTAAAAATTATTGTTACTAAATCACAAATAAAAAGTCAACATATTATAATCCTTATTGATAATTCATAATCAAAAGTAAACATTCTATATATATATATTAAAAAAATGGAGTCAAGTGGATGTCGCTCCGCTGCACAGTAAATTAAAAGGAAGGTCACTGTATAATGGATAGTATTAAATTTGAATTCAATGATATATCATTGTATACGAAAAACGATTCTGAGCGTAGACGGTATTTCAGTCTAGGATATTTTAAATTATATTGATATTGTTATTATACGGTAGCTGGTAAGTTGAATTAATATTATTAATATTATTTAATTATCAACCTAAAATTATCAGTAATGCTGGAAAAATATTATAATATATATACTTCTACTCGTTAAAATTAATTTTAATTTCGTCCAAATTTGAACTTAAAATGTCTGTACAAAATAACTGTAAATATATATTTTTTTAGATTTTTTGATTATAATATGTACTATTTATTAGAATGTTTGTTTTAAATTTTCAATTCTTAGTTATAAAAACTGACCATTTTATAAGTGTTTGATTACAATGATTGATAATTTTCGAGATTTTGATAAATTTTGTCAAAATTCGAACTTTAAATGCTTATGAAAAAAATGTGTGCCAATGTATTTTTAATATTTTTAATTGATATTGTAAAAATATAGCAGGAGCCTTGTATTAAATTTTCTTTATTTTTGGCCCAACAAATAAAAATTTATTGGTATTTATATGAAAAAAAACTAAAAAAATTTAAAATTTAAATAATCCATAAAAAGCTCAAAAACAGTCAAAATATATTCAAAATTAGATGGTGTATAGAAAAGATGGTGTATGCTAATATACACATTCAGTGAAATTTTCATGCATCTAAGTTATTAGTTTTTGAATTGCAACAATATAAGAAAATCGCTACATGAGAAATCGAATGAATATCTAATCTTGTAAAAATTTGAACTTAAAATGCTCATAAAAATTTATTTTGACTTGCTTATAAACATTTTTTTATTGATGAAATTAGGTAAACTTATGTGGAATCTTGTATTACATTTTCAAACCTTAGATTTAAAAAGAAAAATTTTTATGAATTTCTAACTCAAAATAAATTGCACATTTTCGTCATTTTTACGTATTTTGTCAAATTTGAACTTTGATTACCTTTAAAAAAAAATTGTGTCTACGGATTTTTAATATTTTTCATCTGCCTTTGAAACTATTTTCAGACTTTTTTGAAAATGCTATGGTGTGTAGAAAATTCTTATATAAACATTCAGTTAAAATTGCATGTATCTACCGTCATTTCTTTTAGAGTTATACCAAAAACCAAAATCGATTTTGTCGAAAATTGGTTTTCTGTAAAAATTCCCGTTTTTTCCTTAATTTTTAATTTGTTTTTCACGGCACTTTTGAAAACTACTGGGAAATTTTAACTTTTGACCCTCCAAAGTACCAACTAGATTCACTTTTCTATCAAAAAAGGTACTATTGAAGAAAATTGAAGCATTTTTACTGTCCTAAAAGGCGATGACAGACACAAAAAAAAAAAAACTAAAAAAAAATAATAAAACACACATCGTTATAAAATCAATACATTCATCGCTTCGCTCAGAATCTAATATTAAAAATCCGTAGTCACAATTTTTTTTTTTATAGGTAATCAAAGTTCAAATTTAGACAAGATTAGATATTCAAGCGATTTTTCATGTAGCCATTTTCTTATTTTGTTGCAATTCAAAAACGAATTACTTTAGATGCATGAAAATTTCACTGAATGTTTATATTATCATTTTATATACACTATATAATTTTGAATATATTTCGACTATTTTTGAGCTTTTTACGGACCATTTCAATTTTCAATTTTTTTAGTTTTTTTTCATATAAATACAAATAAATTTTTATTTGTTGGGCCAAAAATAATGAAAATTTAATACAAGACTGGGTGGAGTGTGGTCGGTCGGTAGGCTTACCGATAATCGTAACATTCGTAACTTATATTTTTAGCGCATGGACTTAATACTATGTGATGCAATAATTATTTATGTCCATATCCAACATTTACACTTACTAATTACTATATGATTGTAGGTATTGTTTATGAATTTTTTCTCGTTCTACTTTTAATGTGTTTTGAACTGTACCATTTTTAATTATATTGAGTTTTAGTGATGTTTCGGTCTAAGTTTCCACTTCCTAGTAATATTTATATCCCCACGTATATATAGGTGGATGAGTGCAATAAAACTGGGTGTTGAAAGTTGCAAGTAATTCGTTATCGTTTATAAATATATACTATCATTATTGATAGATTCAGTAATATATTATGCTATTTCAAACAACAATATAGGTAACTCGAAATTAATATATATTAGGCGACGTTGCATGTAATTATAAAAACTAATCGTTCTCAGTCGTAATTGTCAAAAAAGTATCGATGATAATGAATAATAACCGTCCTCAATCGTTTTTTTACTACGTTTCGAATCCTTTCCTAGACAAACAAATAAACACACAGGCAGGCAGGATATTATATTTTTGAGGGATTCATGCAATATTAAATTTAATCATGTACGTTTAAAATTAACATATATAAAATTTGAATATTTTTAATTTGTCATACAAAAGAAAAAAATTAAATTAAAATAAGTTCAATTGCAAAATAGTATATTTTTTAAAGCTGCACAAGTAAAAAATATGACATATATTAACCCGTTAAAAATCAAAGTTTTCCCAAATAAATTCTAAAAAAATATTTTTACTCATGTTGAGCTATTTATAGGAAATCAAGAATAATGATTTTGGTTTTGTCTAGTCATTTAAAAATTGTATTCATGTGTTCTTGAATTTCCTAAAGTATATTATTGTATACAAATATGATAATTTGTAAGTAATATTATATCAACTTACTGGCTACAGTATTAATAATAAAATTATATACAGGGTGATTCTTTTATCAAACAACACTTTCAATACTTTTCAAATGATGAGTGTTGTTTGATAAAAGAATCACCCTATATATATATTATACTAGCATACCCGTCTCGGCTCCGCCCTAGCGTGAGTGTGAGCAATCACAGGTCGGAAAAGATTGCAAATAAATCTAGAATACGCAGAAATTATTCGAAAAAATTGTATTAATGTACTGTATCCTAAGCAAAAAAAAAGTTCACCTTATTAAAAAAAATTAAATTTACAAAATTTCTGTATACACAATATTTTTTTGTTTTATCCGTCGTCGGCAGTAAAATTAATTAATTTACGGGATTTACAGTTTTGGAGAGAGCTACGTATGGTTGACCATGCGAAAAACAATCTTTACGTAGATCTAATCCCACACATGTAAATGTCTACCTCTGTGATTTATTTATGGTGACTCGAAATAAACTCGAACTGGAAATTGCACTCTTTTGAACTCAATCGTCAAATCTGAAGGAATCAAGGGAATTCTTGGAATAAAAGCAAGCTCACCGGCGACTGGACCCGTAAGAGTTGTAGCTTCGATCTGCACATTATTACGCAAAGCCGTAACTTGCAACCGCGTTCCGTTGCACAATCTGGGAGGGTTAAGATTTCGAAGCAACATAATCGGAGTTCCTATTTTCAATCGCAACTTGACTAATCAGTGGAACTGTTTAGTGGTGTGAGAATAGCTCTTTCGCAGAGCCAGATATACGGCTTTTGCAGTAAGTTTAGGATGTCAGGATATACGCTTGATATTAAAGTCTTAACTCAACTCACAATTTTTCCGACTTTAGTGTCTATAGTGATGTATCCATCTTCATTCCGATAGGTACTATCGCCGATTTTCAAAAGTTGCGCTGGAAAGGCAGAGTTACTGCCTCCAATTTCCAAGGTGCGCTCTCATGTTTGTACGCAGTGGTAAGATTTTGATTCCATGCCTTATTCCTGATGACTTCCAACATGCTTTTACGATATCTGCAAGTGAACCCTTAGGGATTACAGGCAAAGTTTGACAGAAGTTCCCGGCAAAAACAAAAGTAATACCTCCCATTCGTTTATCGGTGTATCAAATATCTCTTAAAGTTCTAACCAAAGCTTCAAAATGTGCTCTATGGTTCATTGTACACTTATCCCACACTATGAGCTTTGTTTTCCTAAGAACGTCAGCCAGGGGTCCAATTTTCCGGATGTTACAGTAAAATTCTTCATGGCAGTTAAGATTCTACCGTAATTTGAACGTCGAGTGTGCAGTTTGATCTCCAGAGTGGCCGGAATACCGGAAGATGCGACACCCATTGCGGTGCTTCCTTTCGATCTAACGTAAGCTAACAATAAATTGATTAACCAAGTTTTCCCCATACCACCAGGAACGTCCAAAAAAAAAACTTTAGGCAAGTTTTTGGCGATGTTCGTGGTGATTTTATCGAAAGCTTGACGTTGATTGGGAACTAATTTCAGTGAATTATCGTGCACATTATTTTGCAACTCCGCAATATCGTACCCATTTTCAATAGTCGAGCTGATTGCATTGATGAGTGTTCGCTCATTTTAAATTGACTGCGTTAAGTCAAAATCAGTGAGGCGCTTTTCAAAGAGCGACAGAACTTTATCTTCAAGTAATAGCAACCCTTAATGAAAAATTTCATTGGAAAATGCGAGATCAGAGTTATTTTCCTGCACATATCTTTTTTAATGTTTCCCATAGAATTCATGGTTCAGACGGATAACAGAATCCTAAAATAACTGCGAATAGATCCCTAATTTTTTCAGAAGATTGCGACAAAGTTGCATCGGATAAAGTATATTTCCATTGATTGTCGTCCTCTAAAAGCCCCAGTGCTTGACGGGCTGATTTAAACGCAGGATGCAGATCTGTCCAGTATGTTTTCAAGAAATCAAAGGAAGTAGGATCTTGAACGTGATGTAGTAAAAATCTAAGGCAGAGGTTCCCAAACTGTGTGTCGCGACCCAAAAGTGGGTCGCGATTATACTTTTGGTGGGTCACGCTATATTCTTAAATAATACATACTTTTCGTTGATGTTCCAAGTTCAAATTTAGTTTTATCGTCAATCGTTATATGCGAGTGTGACGATATAAGTTTACAGTGACCGCGTCAAAACGACGCAACCTGATTAATAGTTATTGAAAAGATAGCAACTGAATTCACTAAAAAAAATTGTCTGAGTATATAAGTGCACTACAAGTTCTCGTAACACATCTCCAACGAGGAGAGCCGTCTTTTTTACTTGTCGATCCAAAGTTATACTTAAAATTATTATACACTACTATACGACATCCTCGTTTACTTTCTAAGAACTCTATGATTTTACTAAAATTTATAAAAATAATAAAATCGTCAACAATGTTTAATAAAAAAATAACTGTCGAAAAACGCACTGGACACTTCGACTCGAATGTGAACGAAACTGCACATGTTATTAAGGCTAGTATATAATTATTATCTTCTTATCTTTGTAAAATAATAAACAGACTTGAGACTACACTGAGATCGATATATCTACACGGCAGACCATAGTGGAAATTATATACTTATAGTTTGCAAATATTATAAAGATAAGATTAAGATATTAAGCGGTCGTTTGTAGATATATATTAGACATAAATAATCAATGTCATTTAACTATTCTTTTTAATACTATACTATCAACATTTTGACGATTTATACTTTTGATAAAAACTTACTTTTATTATATAAAAATTATATTAATGTAAAAAAACACAATACATTTTTGGAGAGTAAGAGTAGCCGCCTCCTCGTGGTACCCCTGGGTATAAATAGCTTTATAAAACTAATTAACACAAATAAATAATTTAAATATGACAAATTTATTATTATGTTGGATACTAAGATAGTTAGATATAAATAATTTAAAGTAAGCGTTTCCCAAAGTGTTAACTAAACAAATTTGGTCGAAAAGTGCTATTAAATATTCTTGGGCGAAAAGGGAGAGTAGTTTTAAAATATTTGGGCGAAAAGTGAAGTGGGCGAAAAACGAAGGGTCATTTTTGGGCGAAAAGAGTACAGCCCGCGCACAATATGTATAATAATATATAGGCATAAAATGTATACATTTATTTTAATTATTAATAAATAATACTAATTACTTATTAATTTTATCGGACTAAATTTATGCCTAAAACCTTCTCTGCGATGTCCTCTTTAAATTTTAATTTAAAAAAACTGCACGACGATTCAATAAGTAGTTTCGGAATTTATCCCTAACATACAAACAAACGCTATCATTTTATATATTAGTATAGATATGTTACAGGGAAAGTAGGAATTTGGGCATTGTGCACAGTGCCCGGTCACTGTGCACAATGCCCGATTTTTGAGTGTAAAGTTGGAATAAATTAACATCGTTCGGGCATTGTTATTATACAGTGCCCAATTCGATTTGGGCACTATAGGTTAAATATTGAATATATTAAAAATCAAATAAAACATCTTACTAAGTACTAGAATAATCACAAAAAACTTGAAATATTAGTTGCCTATTAATAGTTTTTAAATCTATTATCTAGGATGGTAATTCCTACTGAAGAATTAGTATTTTTATCTAACAGTGGTTTGACATTAATAAGATGAACATTATTTATTATTAAATTATAGTTATTTTAATTCATTATTACTAAAAAGTAATATTAGGCACATAGGATACCATTATATTAGGTACTTAATTTACTACTATACACACAGATAATATGGCATTTTGAGTTATAAAGTCGCCCAGAATTTTCGGTTTTTCACCAATCATTGGTTTTGTATAATATCTTAATAGTCATGACAGACTACGTGACGTCGTGACAATAATCTTTTAAAAATATCGAATAGGGGTTTTATGATTAGATAATGAAATATTAGGTATCTAGATTATAGTGTTCTCGCAAATGTGATCACTTTATAGTTTAAATAATTACGGATCGGTTCGTATTATCTGCAGCCGTCTTCGCGTATATCTTGTACAATTAGATATGTAGGTATCTCGTAACTCGTAAGTCGTGGTATCAAACGAATCAAATATGTAAAAATAGTACAAAGTTACAAATACCATTCCATATAATATATATTAAAAAAACACAATACATTTTTGGAGAGTAAGAGTAGCCGCCTCCTCGTGGTACCCCCTGGGTATAAATAGCTTTATAAAACTAATTAACACAAATAAATAATTTAAATATGACAAATTTATAATTATGTTGGATACTAAGATAGTTAGATATAAATAATTTAAAGTAAGTGTTTCCCAAAGTGTGAACTATATAGTGTGCACATAGGATACCATTATATTACTTAATTTATTATTATACACACAGATAATATGGCATTTTGAGCAAATGTATGCAGCGCACTGCAGTATTTAATTCACTTTGCCTACACGAATCCGGCCAATGTATGAAAAATTGAGTATTAAAATGATTATTCTTACATTGCTCAAAATGTTTGGGCATTGTGAACATTGCCCGGGAATTGCATAACAATGCCCGATTTCCTACTTAGCCCGTAACATATATGTATATATATTATAATATAAAAACAATTTAAGCTGACTATAACTGCCTATTTAGTAGATAGTTATAAGTTTTTAATAAATCCATTTTAATGACCAACACAAGTAGCACAACACGTCAACACCTAATGTACAGCAGAGCAATAGCCACTAGCCCACCTTCTTACAGTCAAGGCTTGACAATTGAATACAAGGTTACACCAAAATAGCTCATACTGAAAATAAAATAATGTAAAAAGCGGATAAGTGGATGTGGCTCTGCTGTACCGTTGGTTTACATTTGAGTCACTGTAATGGATGGTATATTGGTAATTGGTATTAAATTTAAATTCAATGATATAAAATCATTGTATTGGAAAACTATTCTGAGCGGAGTCTGTCAGCCTATACTATTACTAAGTAGGTATATTTTATGATATTATTGTGATTAAAGTAATTAATTTTAGTATTAGGCATAATTATCTACTACAGTAGGTTAAATTGATCGTTGCCAAAAAATATGTGTGTATAAAATATGATTATAGGTATACTCTAAAAGTGTCATATTATGTCCACTACACCACTATTTATTTTTTTTTTTATTAAGAATAAGGCTTCGACATCGGTGGTCATTAGCCTGTTTTTGGGTGGAACAGTGAGGGTGGAACAGTTGGTTTTTGGTTTTTTTTTGGTTTGGTTGGTTTTTTTTGGTACACGTGTGTGTGTTGTGGCAGAATTTCTAGTGGGGCACCCGTAGGTTTCTGCCATGCCCCGGAGTGGGGGATAGCGGCACTTGTTCTCCGGACACCGTGACTTGCCCGAAGAAAAATGCCGCCCAGTGACCGAGAATCGAAGCGGCGACGGCAACGCCGCAACCGACGCCTTAGACCGCTCGGCCACCTCGTCCCCCTTTACACCACTATTATTATTTTTAAATTACAATAAAATAACTAAAACCGTTATTCTTGGTTTTAATATTATGTAATTTTGTCAAAATTGAATTTCAAATGTCTGTAAAAATGTACTGTGTTTATCTATTTTATAGTTACAGTATGAACTATTTATGAGAAGCTAAAATTACATTTTTATAAATTGAACATTTTATAATTTTTTAACTATAACAATTGATAACTTTCGAAATTTTGATAAAAGAGCACTTTAAACGCTTATTTGAAAAAATTGTGCCTATGTATTTTAATACTTTCAACTGTTATTGGACATCTATAGAAAAAACAACAAAAAATATTGGAAACTGATAATGCCAGTAAACAGCTCAAAACAAGTCAAAACACTTTTAAAACTGTATAGTGTATAAAAAGATCTAGTATAAAAATTCAGTGAAAGTTTCATGTATCTACGATTATTTGTTTTATATTACATAAAAAACCAAAATTTTGCGTAAAAATTCCCGTTTTTCCTTAATTTTTTGTGTGTTTTTCCCAGCGCTTTTGAAAACTACTGCAAATTTGTTATATTTGACAACGTACTAACTACATTCACTTTCCTATCAGAAAAAATACTATTGAAGGAAATCTGAGCATTATTACTGATCTAAAATTTGATGAAACACAATATACAAAAAAAAAAAAAAAAACATCATTTTAAAATCAATACATTCATTGCTACACTCAGAATCAAAAATTCAATTTTTTTATAGACATCTAATGTTTAATAATGGGAGAATCAGTTATTTTCAACAAAGTGATCGCCGAATTACGTATTGATCTGAATATAATATTATCATGATTCTTCATTTTACGGGGTGTCATCCTCTTCATTAATATGTCCATGCATGTGTGGTTGTATTCTAGTTGCCGTATCAGTATTTGTCTGTTACTATTATTTTTTTGTTTGGCCAACGTTGGTCTGTAGTTATTATTACAAACGGACTTAATTTGGGAACGTCCAGGGTCATATCTCATGAAACCAATAATTACAAAAGTACTCTTTGTATGATAAATTGTATGACTTTATATCTCTTCGTGATCTTTCTAATGCTAATTTGATTTGTATATACAAAATATTCATCTATACTTTGTAGTTTGAATACATTCTTTGTATTCGAACACAGACTCGTTTTCACGCCACCGGAAACTTTGGCATAAATCTCCCAAGCTGCGAACCGGACACAGAATATCTGAGTAATGGCCTAACCACTCGGCCACGTCCAGCAACGGTATGTCTACTGTTGCGTACAAGCCGAAGTCCTCCCGAACCTCGCGTTTAATTTTTAAAAGTAGGTAAATTATATTTTTTAAATTTCACCAAAATATAATGTACTGCTCCCCCCTCCCAAAGAAAAAAATTCACCACACCGGTAAACCTTTTGATGTGGCCAAATAACCTTCAACATAATATTTTATTGATATTTGGTACGTAACAAAAAAATGTTCATAAAACATGATCATGTTCAGTGCAGGGACCATTATTCTGTTGAAATAAATAAAATCGTAAAATTTAATACTTAAAATAAGAACAACATTTTACTATATGTAAACAAAATAATTGTATTACATAATTTAATGAACAATAATTATGTATGATGAATTTTGAACAAATATTATGCCAAAAAAATGAAATTAAATCTTCTATCTTCTATCCATCTATATAAATACAATTTAATGACGCGTTTTTTGGGTTGAATGATCTTGAAAAGTATGTGTCCGATTCACTTGAAATTTAACATAAATATTTATATTTATATAATATTTACAACATTACAAAATATTTATAACATTATAAAATATTTATAATAGGTCGTTTTTATATGGCTGGATGAAATCAGTATCAATAATAAGAGAACTCTAATGGAAGCCTTTCTGGATCACCAAGAAGGTTGATACCGAGTTGCGGTCGGGATTAAAACAGATAAAAATAAAAATCCGAGTTGCGGTCGGGATCAAAAAAAGTCCTAGTTGCGGTAAAAAATATGATTAATAATTATTATATTTTAAATATTGATATAGTAGTTACATATTATTATGATTTATACTACGGTTAAATTCAAAATACAAATTTATAGTTACACTTACACATTCAATTATAAATTATAATATATATAGTTACATTTTAAAATACAAATTAAATACTAAACACACATTTAACGAATAAAATTAATACATTTATAATATTATACTGGTTCATATTTATGATACATATTTCACAAATGTCAGCGAATCAATTTGTTTTTTCAACTACTGTTGGATTTTATTTTTAATAAATTTCTGACTTATGCTTTCACTTCGTTTGTTAGTTTCCAAATCTACTGAATTGATTTTTGAATATGTATCAATCTGAATATTTTTGACACATTTCAAAATTTCAAATATGTTGGGATGTGGCGATCAGTTCTCAGTTTTGAATTTAAAATTGGATAACGCTTCACTTCCATTATTCGTTTTCCAAACATTATTGTTCAAAGCTGCCCAGAGTGTGGTTGGAAAAGTAGCATCATTGCCAATATAATTATCGATTAAATAGTCAATAAATTCAGTAACCCTCAAATCTATAGGTTGCTCGGCGATTAATTCTAAAAATACATTTCCTACTTCATCTGGAGGGAGAAAAGTCAATCAAAAAACGTATTTCAACCATTTTCCAATTTCTGAGTTCTTATTCTTGTACTTTACAGTCAGCCTCGATAAAGCTCGCGTCTGGTATCATAATAATAGGTGTAATTATACGAAAAAAATAATAAATTACAAAATTTTGGCAACACCGTATAACATAATTTATGCTTAATTGTGTTGCTAAAAAGGGTAACTCATATAGTTAGATTATGAAATGATTGACGTGAAAATTGGATATGAGCTTATCGGATAATAGATAACCGGATACTAACCGCAATTAAGACGGTAATTTTACCTTCAATATTATTAAGATTTAAGACCGCAGTTCGTCTATTGCGACCGCAACTTGGACAATACCACCAGGAAGGGTTTGAAGTGATTGTTAGTTCGTTATCTGGGTTTTTGAAATAGGGAATTTCTAGATGGTTCAATGAAGTTTATATCATTATAAATATACTAACATGTTCATAATACTTTTTGAGTGTTTTTTCACGAAAGTGGACGAAATAATTATAATAAATATTATATCACCAAACATACCAGAACATTTTTTTCTTTTTTAATAATAATTGACCGAACATTAATTAAACCAGATAATTTTTATGAATGATTGAAATATTTTGACGCATGGCTCATTCGTATTTGATTTATATAATACTACATGATTAGCTTATAAATAGAGTAGATTAAAAAAAATTTTATTTATTCAATGAAATACATTTTCAATGCCTGGGGATATACAATGTTTTTTGTTCTTTTATTTTGAAAACATGTAATGTAAGATGTTTGAGTCACCACCTCTTGAACATACAACATACAATCGACTATGAGAGAAGCACGGTGTATCGAGCAAAATTCCTGTAATTTTTATGATTTGTCCCTGAGATTTATTTATAGTGAAGGCAAACGCAAGTTTCACTTGTAATGTTTCAAATTCGAACGGCATTTTACTGTATAGGTATTCTTGGTATATATACAATATACATGTTCACCTTTTCCACATCCAGTTATTATTGTTCCTTCTATTATGTTATTATTTTTAGTTTTTTTACATAAACGGGTTCCATCGCATAATTAAGGTGAATTAATATTTCTTAATAGCATGATAGGTGCTCCAATTTTCAAAGTTAATATGTGTTCACGTTGTCCATTTTCAAGGTTTACTCTAAGATGAACGATACTTGGATAGGTACCAGTCATGAATAGGGAAACTCAAAATTCGCCATATTGCTTCATTAGTATTTAAGTATCGTCCTGATTGATATTATTCAAACTATGTTTGGCATTAGAAATTTAAATAGAAAAAAGTTTACCGCGGTAAGTAACGATAATTTTTATAAGCTTTTGAATTTAAAATGTTTACGATATTATAGATTTTTACTGTACTAATTTTTACTTAATTAATGAATGAATTTTACAAATTATATTAAAAATTCTTAAAATAGATTTATACGGGAAAGTTATTACATCAACTGCATCACAGCGTTATACGTATATAGGTACAATGTTATGTATTAAAGTAAACGCAAAAGTATTTATTTCATTATTTATAACTAATAAAATAAACTGTTTCCAAATTGCATTGTATAGTTGGATATTATATTATTGTATTAATAATACCATTTAAAACATAAAATACGGTGTTGACACTGAGGGCCCCAATAATTTGATAATGATCAGGGGCCTCTCGGGAAAATTCAGATTTTCTGTTAGGTCTATTCGCCCCTGATTGAGATATTCAAATTTAGTTGAATCTGGCATACAACCTACCCAAATATTAATTAATATTCATATATAAATAAACTATAATACCATACTGACAACAACAAATAACATTTGAGATTTACCTTTTTTCTTTTATATAAAACTATAATGGATTAGTAACGAATCCCAAAGAAATAGACAAAAGAAAGTTTGTTTTTAAATAATGGCTGTGAAAAAAATAACATGACAACGGCAGCTTGACAACAAAAAATAACATAACAATTTGACAGTTGCTATTTAACTTTCAATATTTGCTCTGGCAATAATAATTTAAAATAATTTTTGACATACAAGTTGATAAACAAGATTAATTTTTTTTCAATAATTACGGAATTGAAAATCGATTATTTAAGAAAAAAGGAGCGCTCATTCGATGCAGTGGAAACTGGTATAGTAGCAAGGATCTTAAGGAGTTTGAAGACGCTTGGGTACATTTCTTTATTGCAAACTGTCATTGCTTGGAGTACGTTTTCTGGCTTTTTTCCCATATTTTTTAATCTTCTTTGCGCCATAATGTATATTCAGTTGATAATAACAAATGATTTGTGACTCCAGATCATCTTTGTAATCATCGGCTAATTGAATAAATTTATCTTAATTTTCTTCTGCTTCAAACAGTGACTGAAAATTGTTAAGCTTAATCTTATGGTTGACAAACCTTTGTTCAAGTTCAGTTATGTAAGAATCCATGTACGGATTAAATATGGATATACGGTAATACTCTTCGGTAGAGTTTGCTTGAATATTCATTCTATGTACTTGTCTTCCTATAACTCTCGGCTTTGTTATTTCCACTTGAAATTGTGCAGCTAAATTATGTGCAGCTGTATATATTTTTTTAAATGAGTTTTCAGCACTATTTCTAAGGCATTTAATTTCTTCTAAAGTTTCATCAGCTAATCTAGTCGCTAATTTTAAATCATTGTCAACTTTTTGCAAATGTTTAGATAGAGGTAAACCAAATCCAAAACCTTTTGATAATATTAATAATGAAATAATGAATTCTCCATCTAACATTAATTTTTGTAAGCGTTGTGCTTTACCACTTGTATCATTATCGTTTCATTCTGATATTTCACTGAAAGACTCACAATAAATTCAAAAAGTTCTAAAAAATCATGCACCACGTGGTAACGTTCAATCCATCTCGTTGCACAACTACGTTTTAGTGTTTTTTTGTTGTTGTGTCATTAGAGGAATCTAAAATTTTGTGTGATAAAACATTTTTTCGTTGGGATGTATGAAGAAATCTCGAATTTCCCCAATTAAGCTTAAATAATTCATGAATGGTCGCACACCACATTATTTGGAAACAACAATGTTTAAAATATGTGCAGAGCAATGAACATACATTTGGATTTACACCAAAAACCAAAATCGATTTTATCAAAAACCGATTTTGCGTAAAAATTCCCGTTTTTCCTTAATTTTTAGTTTATTTTTCTTGGAGCTTTTGAAAACTATTGGGAATTTTAAAAAATGACCTAACCAACTAATCTACAACAAGATACTGAAGTTGAAAATCGAAGCATTATTTCGACTACTTATCGTGTACACAGACATAACAAAAAATAAAAAAATAAAATAAAATAAAAAATAAAAACAACACTCGTCATTTTAAAATCAATACATTCATCGAAAAACTACTAATATTATTTAAACCAAATATTATAAAATAATAACATATTTGAATGTATATAATTTTACTAAATAATTTACAGACATATTTGAGATGACATTGTGGTCAAATCGAATTAATGACTTTCGGGGTGAAATAGATGATATTATACTATTATAATTTATATCTTGTAAGATGTAAAAATTAATGATTTTATTGGTATGAAAAATTTGACTTTACAACGACTAACCAATATTGTAATTAATTATTAATCCCAACACACCTGAAGCGGAAAAGTATATCATTGAATTGGATGTGATATTAACACTAAATAATACTCGAATATATTCTTTTAATTTTTTAATATGCTTCATAAATGGTATAAAAAAAATAGGACACAAAAAAATTAAAGTGAATTTACAATTTGAAGCATAAATAACAATATATATATATAATGTTAAAAGAATCAAAACAATTTACAACACGAAGAAGTAAGAACGAAGTACTTGCTAAACTTATAAATTAAGAAAAAGTGATAATAATGAAATATTTATATTTTTAAATCAGATTTTACAGACATAATTGCAAGAATTTATGAAGTGAAAAATACAGAAAACATCACAACTACGTACAGACAGACATATAAAAAAAACGAAACAATTTTAATTAATAATCAAGATAATAAGGTTAAAAAGATTTAATTCATAATTGTTAACATTTTATTGAATTTTATTTGAAAATATAAAAACATCAAAATGTATAGATTGTACTGAATATCTGGAATGAAAAATTGGTGAATTTGAAGGGAAACAAAATTATATCATTGTGATTAAAAATACTAAAATTGGAGAATATCGAAATACTTGACATTTTTATCATTAATAGAAACATCTTACAGATAAATAAATATTAATATTTACAGATTTGAATAATGGCTGAAAAACAAAAGAACTAAAAGAATTAACTAAGACAATGCTAAACCACATTGTTCATTTCATATTTAAAAATTAGAATATAGAATTTTTGTAGAAATCATTTGTAGAAATTCTAATTATATATTTCTATTATATTTAATTATAATACTAGCATACCCGTCTCGGCTCCGCCCAAGCGTGAGTGTAAGTAATCATAGGTAGGAGTAGGTTGCAAATAAATCTAGAATACGCAGAAATTATTCGAAACAATTGGAAAATGCGATTAATGTACTGTAGCAAAAAAAAAAAAGTTCACCTTATTAAAAAAATGAAATTTATAAAATTTCTGTATACATAATATTTTTTTGTTTTATCCGTCGTCGGCAGTAAAATTAATTGATTTACGGGATTTACGGTTTTGGAGAGAGCTACGTATGGTTGACCATGCGAAAAACAATCTTTACGTAGATCTACTCCCATACATGTAAATGTCTACCCTTGTGACTTATTGATGCCTGATAGTGACTCGAAATAAACTCGAACTGGAAATTGCACTCTTTTGAATTCAATCGTCAAGTCTGAAGGAATCAAAGGAATTCTTGGAATAAAAGCAAGCTCCACGGCGGCGGCTGGACCCGTAAGAATTGTAGCTTCGATCACATTATTACGCAAAGCCATACCTTGCAACCGCGTTCCGTTGCACAATCTTGGTGGGTTAAGATTTCGAAGCAACATAATCGGGATTCCTATTTTCAATCGCAATTTGTATCTACAAGTGAACTCTTAGGGATTACAGGCAAAGTTTGACGGAAGTCCCAGGCAAAAACAAAAGTAATACCTCCCATTCGTTTATCGGTGGACCGATAGGTTAGGTTCTATCCAAAGCTTCAAAATGTGCTCGGTGGCTCATTGTACACTTATCCCACACTATGAGCTTTGTTTTCCTAAGAACATCGGCCTGGAGTCCATTTTTCCGGATGTTACAGTAGAATTCTTAATGACAGTTAACATTCTATCGTAATTTGAACGTCGAGTGTGCAGTTTGACCTCCACTTAACTGAGTGGCCGCAATACGGGAAGATATGACACCCATTGCGATAACTTTAAAATAACTAATTCCATACTAACATTTTAGTATAAGCGAAACATTATATACCAAAGAACTCGTCTCTTCGAGTGGTTTTTGCTAACTAAACAGACACGCTAGTATAATATATAAATATATTAGTACCTAATATATAAACCTATGATAGTAAAATTTTTGAAATAACATGGTACGGAAAATATTTTACTTCTCGGTACAATTATTCATATTTACTCGCCGATAGAACACACACAGAAGAAAAAAGGTCAGGTTACAGGTAGGTGGAAACACGCGGGCCGCCGTGCCGCACAATATGAATAGTAATATATGGGTGTACATAATATATAGGTATACAATTTATACGTTTATTTTAATTAATAATAACTTATTACTTATTAACTTTATCGGAATAAATGTGTGCCTAAAACTTTCTCTGTGATGTCCTCTTTAATTTAAATAAAACTGCATGATGATTGAATAAGTAGTTTCGGAGTTTATCCCGAACATACAAATAAACGCTATAATTTTATATATTATATAATAAAACTGATCATCTTTAAGAAGCACTAAAATTATATTGTTCGTATTTAATTGTTGATTCATGATTCAATGGAAATACATTTGTATGAAAAAAATTATGTTCGTTTGTAACAAAAATTGTTTATTTATTATAAGCGTAAAAGCAATAACTTATGCCCAACTAAATTCTTACATGATACGAGAGGGGATGTTTTATGTAGTATTTTATGAATTAACTTATGAAAACGAGTAGAGTACCTAGTAGTAGTGCTGCTCGGCCGGCGGGATCAGACCATTGGGCGAAAAGGGGGAGAGAATTGGTGGACAGTACCGCAACGATCCTCTGTCCTGATACTTTCCGTGGTTTTCGCCCTGGCGTTCCGCCGGCACCACGTCTGCCACAGTCGATAGCCCCACCGCCGTGGAGTCGAACTCAGAACGTTTCGTTTCCGCGACCTCGAGCACGCGACGTCCACAATCCCGTTGCGCCACGGCCGGTGGCCAGAGAACGTCTACTCGAACCGTTGATACTTGAACACCCCAAAAGTACCTATAAACCTCGACCCCTCGTGGGGGCACAAGAATTGCGTCCCGTAGAAAAGGTATCCACGAATTGCGTCCCAAAAAATTCAGGACGCAATTTGTGTATTTTTATTAAGGGTCCTTAAACAAAATATAACAATGAAATAAAAATAAACAATTATTGTAAATACAATCATAAGTCAATCAAACATTTAATTATAAAAAAGTAAATGAACGTCGAAATCGTCGAATCACTTAAATTTAATCAAAATCAATAGGTATCGTCTATAATTTAATAAAATTAATATAAAAAACAAAATGTCAGTCAACAAAAATAATAATAATAATGTCAATCAAAATGTCAGTCAAAAATTAGATCATAATATCAGAGCCCAGGCTCCCTTATAGTTAATACACTATACAAAGAACCTCTGAAAACGAAACAAATATTATACTACCTAACCAATATAGTGGAACGCAATTCGTGTATATCTTATTTTTGAGAGGCAACTAAGGAGCTCCACCCCACGTCGACTCGTCCTAAGGCCAGTGGGGCAAATGTAAACTGGGCCTGCGGTTATCTTTTTTGTTGTAAGCTCGGCTCATAAATTGTAGGTAATATAAAAGGTGGTTGTACACTCGGTCCGATAATTTCTACCAATAAATTAATATAATAAGCACGACATAATTTTTAAAAAACCAGCACTCTCATTACTCGATTCCGGCTTACAATGCCAATTAATACATCACGTTTGGCCAGACGCCTACATCTAAAAAGAGAAAATCTTCTACTTCAATTGTCGGAATAACCCAGTCAACTTGACAATCAACCCACAGTGTCCTATACCAGATTAAGTCTTTCTGCATGACCCTAGGGTTCATCGTAAAATCATAGGAGTACTAGCAGCCAGATTTTCCCCAAAACCAATACAAATATCAGGGGACATACCGTTAGCCGATCTTCATTTTTGGTGTCCTGGAACCGTGGAAATGCTAATCGGCTCCGAAATCTTCTACCAACTGATTTGACCCGACCAGGTCATACAAGATTCAATGCCACCATTATTGTTCCAGAATACAGTACTCGGCTGAATTGGGTCAGGCAGAATCAGCCAAACCAATAAATCAGCAGTTGCTTTGGCAACAGCTAACCCCAGCGAGAGCTTGGATCAATCTATCCAGGGCTTCTGGGAATTGGAAGAGACGAATTCAGTACAAAAATTCACTGGAATCGAGTCACAATACGAAGGGACATATAGAACACATACAAGGCGTGGCACGAGTGGTTGTCAGAAGGTACCACTACTGGTAGACTATGAACATTAAGTCGTATCGGCGACACGCGATGTATGTCTCAAAGGCGATTTTATATGATGGAAATGTGAATGCAGGGTAACCACAAACTGCTCAAGAAATATGTTAAGTTAATGTGGGAGTACATTAGCCTTGGTCATATGGAGGATGATACAGAACAAGACCAGGTACAAAAACAAGAGGTATTCTTATCACATTACACTATTACAGCATCATTAAAGCTGACAACGAAACAACAAAACTCAGAGTAGTATTTAATGGATCTTCGACGTACCAACGGTCTGTCTTTAAGCAGCACGCTTTTGTTAGGCCCAAACGTACAAGACAATTTGTTTGCAATCACTTTTCGTTTCTGAATTCACCTATATGTCTTCATCGGGAACATTGACAAAATGTATCGACGAATAAGAATAATTAAATCGCAAGATCACCTTCAAAAGATATTTTGGTGGGAGAATCCGCAAAAACCTTTAAAGGTGTACAAACTTCAAACGGTCACTTGTGGCAATGCCTCAGCCTCATACCTAGCAACTTGAACCCTCGATCACCTTGCCCAGCTGAATTCCCACTAGCCACCGCAGTCATCAACAAGGATTTTTACGTGGACGACGTGCTAACCAGTGCTGACACATTAGCAGAAACTTTTGATTTACGGGATAAATTGATAACATTATGTGATAGTGACAAGTTAAAACCCCACAAATGGTATGTGAACCATCACCCCCTTCTAGACAATCTCCAACTGAATGATCTTGGGGAAATTCATAAATTCCTTCACGAAGGTTGCATCGCGACTTCAACATTAGGAACTTATTGGTAACCCCTTGACGACGAACTTCACTTCACAATGCGATATCTCTATAACACTAGGACTTGGACAAAGCGTGGTGTTGTATATGGGTGAGTGTGTATGTAGGCAAGTATGTATTATTATGTATACATGTATGTACGTAGTGTGTATGGAGGCTTACATATAAACGCTCAGTTGTGTTGACTCAGGGGAAAATGAGTGTGTGACCATTTTGGTTCTCACGATGGCCTACGTGACCATTTCGGCTGTGTCAGCACATGCCAGAGTCCCCGGACAGACCGTTGCGACGGGCCCGGTCGGTGCCCAAGGATCAGTCGAGTTGAGGGAAGTCTGATGAGAAGAGTGAACGACACCAGCGTTACTCTGCAAAGCATCTTTTAAGTTTTATTACAGAGCGTCACGTATATTTTAATCAGAGCCTCTTATAGTAGTAATTTATCAGTGTTAATATTTTATTCATTTATATTCTATACCGTGTTTAATTCAATAAATCGATAAGTATACATCTATTCAATCCTTGTGTTTCTACATTGTACACCAATACCCAAACTTTGAACGTCATTCGACGGTGGACTACACTTCATTGGTGGCAGCGGTGGGATCTCTAAAAGGGAAAAATTGTCGTAATTTATTTTACGATAGTACAATTTTGGAGATCTCTAAAGAACCTACGTAAGCTACCGCCGACTGAATTCAATCGGGTTTGGTGTCAGAAAATCGTCATAAAATCGTCAGAAAATCTACAGAAAATCGACAGAAAATCGTCAGAAAATCTACAGAAAATCGACAGAAAATCTACAGAAAATCGTCAGAAAATCTTCAAAAAATCGTCAGAAAATCTACAGGAAATCTACAGAAAATCGACAGAAAATCTACAGAAAATCGTCAGAAAATCTACAGAAAATCGTTCAGTAATCAGAGACACGAGTGACATAAGGTATACAATATACATATAATATAAGTAATATAGTGTATTAGTGTTTATCGATAACATACGCGCTACTGCCAATAGGGTCGTAGCTACGCGTCGTTACATCTGACCAGCGGAGTATACGATATTAAATATATATATATATACTCTCGGGTATATACATTATACGTATATTCAGTGTCATTATATCACCGGACGATCGCGCCGACATTATCGTCCCGCGCCGCCGTCAAGGCTACCCGTTCGCAGAGTTCGTAAGATTTTTCTTTTTTTTTAAAAAAAATAGTGGTCACTCGTACAATACGCGCCGCCATTATATTCGTTGTTGCGTGTCGTATATAATATTTAAATTATAATACGCGGCGTCGCTAATACATAGTAGCTGCGAAACAGCGCACCGTACGCACGGGCGAAGAGAGTTCGGTCGGCTTCGTCGTTGTCGTCGTCGTCGCCGCCGCAGCCGCCGCCGCCACCGGGACAACCCGTTACTACGTCACGATACTAGACAGCGCTCCGAGCACATCTACGGGAGAGTTCGGTCGTCGTCGTCGCCGTCGTTGCCGCCGCCGTGTTACACAGTGTCACCGTCAGGAAGGAGTCTTCGTTTCGGTACGCACCGTCACAGCACGAGAAGGGGCAAGGTCAACGTCGCCAGCAGTGGGTCAACGTCGCCAAGCAGTAGGTCAGTGGAACAATTCAATTATACAGCGCACAATCTTATCACGCGGTAGACAACAACAATCAAGTGTCAACACAATCATGATGCAACAGTATTTACTATACGTCGTTTCGTAAGTTTTATTTGTAATTACTTGGGGTGGTTAAATTATCTAGTACTTATTTCTTTAGTATAATAATTATTGTTATTATTACTATTATCATTATTATTATTTTTTTTTTCCTTATCTAGTATTGCTGGTATTGTTTTGCTAATTTAAAAAAAAAAAATCAAATCTAATCTAGTCTAATTCAGTGGGATTTTCTTTTAAAAAAAAAAAATATAATAATAATTGGCTTCAGTATATTTAATTTATCTAATAATCAGGCCTTTTTGCTAGTGCATGTCGAACTCAGGGTCAAATGATGGCATTGATTTAAATTTAATAGATTTGGATAGCTCTAGTAGTGAGCCGTCTAGTGGTGAATTTTATGAACCAAGTAGTGGGGTCTTACAAAGGGCAAGGGATACAATAGACCGAACGGACGAACTGCTAGGGTCAACTAGGTATTTACTAAGGAGTCGAAAGACCAAGCCACACACAGAAACTCCAGAGCATCAACAAATTACAGAGCATCCAGAAAATCAACAACAATCAGCGCATACAGAAAATCAACAAAACTCAGAACTTCCAAAACATCATCGAAAAACAGAGCATCCGGAACCTCGACCAAATCGCGAAAATCAACAATATTCACATAAGACAGAACATCAGAACAACCCAGAGCAACAAATAAGAAAGATGGATGACCAGCACAAATCTGTAGCTTCAGATTCTATGACGGAAGCACACAAGGTTGGAGTAAGTGTCGAAGCAGCAATGCGAGTAGTACCGAACTTTGATGGGGCGAGCCCCGACCAGGCATACCACTTCTTAAGGGCATGTGATTTTGCAGTCAGGATGGTCAATCCAGAACAGATAGAGATGCTAGTACAGGGATTGATAATAAAGCTATCAGGAAGAGCATTGCGATCATTGAGGTACAAGGACATAACGACCTATAAGGAGTTCCGGAAAAATATTGTGGAAATGTCGGAAACGAAGAAGCTGCTTCCACAGTTACACATGAAATTACTAACATGTAGAATGAGTCCTGACGAAGGGGTACAAGAATATTACAACAAAATGGAGCAACTATTACACCATTTAATCGGCGCTACAATGGAAGGGGGAGGTTATACGAACGAAACGGACATTGACAGGCTGTTACACAATCAAGTGCTCAACGCTTTTATAAGTGGTCTACCCGAGTCCTATCGAATATTATTAAAAGCACGAAGCCCAAAAAAACTGAGTGACGCACTGATATTCGCTTTAGAGGAGGAAACGGAACAGAACCTGGCAAAGGAAACACAATTATTTAGCCTGCAACTTAATGCCAAAAATCAGCAGCAACACTCGCCCAAACCCAACCCCGGAACGCCTAAACAAAATGAGAACAGAAAGAACGTCAGCGCCAATAAAGGTTGTTTCAAGTGTGGCAGAACCAACCATTTCGCCAGGGATTGCAGAGCCTCACAATGGGACCAAGAAAAGTATAAAGCCAGCCAGCGGAGTGGAACCCAAAATTCAAAAAATTCCGTTAAAACAGTATTAATATGCCGGTATTGTAAGAAAGTAGGACATGAATTGGAAGAGTGCCGGAAAAGGAAATATGTTAACAGCAAAAAGGAGAATCAACAAGAGAAGGCAACAGAGAATCAGGAAGCGGAAAACGGGCACGAGCCGAGCACAATCAGCGCGCGTTCGGTTCAGCAGATTCAAAGCGCTGTCTTAAGCCTGCAACGGCCCTCCACTTCTCAGCCACATTAATAAATAATTCGATCTCGCTCAGGATTGCTCAATGTATAAAGGAAAAAGTAAAGTTGCTGGTGGATACCGGTAGTGAAGTCAACATGATAAAGCTTTCAGAGTTAAAAAAAAATATTCTGGTCGATGAAACCACCATCTACAAGCTAACAGGTATCAATTCACAACCAGTGTTCACCTTAGGTTCAGTCTCCCTAAGTGTCCAACTTGGAACGAATGTTACGACTGCCACGTTCCAGGTCATACATGACAACTTTCCGATATCAGAAGCAGGAATCTTGGGCACCCCATTCCTTCGGGACAAGGAAATAAATATTAACTTCAGAACCTCTACGCTGTCGATAGAACCTATAAATCAGCCAGAACCTCCAGAACCTCCAGAACCTCAGAAGTTTTCACCAACATTAATCATCCAACCACGTTCAGAAACTCTCGTACCTGTTTTGACAGACGAAAAAGAGGGAACAACCCTAATAATACATGCACAGAGCATCGGAGAAGAGGGAATTTTATTGGGAAACATTATCAATTGTGTAAGGAACGGAAAAGTTGTGGTTTCAATAATAAACCCATCAGAGGACCCCATAAAATTCTCCCCACCCCAGCTACGAGGTGTACGACATGAAATCTTCAAGGAATCAAGCGTCTATCTCTGTAATCAAACGGAAGAGCAGGAAAGCAAGGCTAACCGAATGACAGAATTAGTAAAATATATCCAGACGGAGCATCTAAATCCTGAAGAACAGGCCAGCCTGTGGCGAATTTGTAAAAAGTATCAGGATCTGTTCCATCTCGAGGGGGAGCCACTATCGTTCACCGCAGCAATTCAACATGAGATTAAAATTCCAGAGGGAACAGCTCCAGTAAACATCAGGCCATATAGGCTTCCTTACGCTCATCGGCAGGTGATAGTCGAACAAATGGAAAAGTTGGAAGAGGATAACATTATTCAACCATCAGAATCACCGTGGAATGCACCTCTTGTAGTAGTACCTAAGAAGCCAGATGCGAATGGAAAACCGCAATTCAGAGTCTGCGTAGACTTCCGTCGTCTTAATCAGTTAACTATCGGGGATGCTTTCCCAATCCCAAGAATCGATGAGATTCTGGACCAGCTAGGACGTTCCAGATATTACACCACACTAGACCTCGCCAGTGGATATCATCAAGTCGCAATTCGTCCGCAAGATTCTGAGAAAACGGGATTTTCAACGGACAAAGGTCACTTTGAGTTTGTTCGAATGCCCTTCGGGCTATGTGGGGCCCCTAGCACTTTTCAGCGTCTAATGAACAACGTGTTGACAGGATTAAATGACACCAAGGCGTTTGTATACTTGGATGACATAATCATATACGCAGTCGATCTGACTGAACACGAGGCAAGATTGGAAGAAGTATTCCAACGTTTACGAAAATTCAACTTACAACTTCAGCCAAGCAAAAGTCAGAACATCACCCTAAATTCAGAAAGAATGAGGATCATGCAGGTGGAAACAGATAATCAGATAGCAAAGATTTCACAGCATCAGGAAAAACTCGAAGAAAATCTTCAATATTTATAGGAGCAAACGAAAGTAATAGTACAAAAACTCGACCGTATAGAATTCAAGACAAGGTTACTAGAACAGGCACTTCTTTTCGAAATTCTACTTAACCAATACTCATACCAGACCCAAAATTTAATGTCCATAATTAATTCAGCGATGAATGGAAAAATACATACTAGCGTGTTTTCATCGGAGAGGTTCCTTACAGAATTGAGAGAAATTAAGATGAATCTACCAGCTGGAACAGCATTACCCTTAGACATTAAAACAGAATCTCTAACAGAATTCCTCCAAATTTCGGACCTAACAATCTTTCATCAAGAGCAATACTTAGTTTTCTATATAGGAATACCTTTAATATCTGTTGAGGAGTATACAATGTACCACCCTATTTCACTACCCATCCAATATGATAAAAATACCATAGCCCTAATTTCCCCTGAGGTTGACTACCTGGCATTAAGTAATGATAACGAACATTTTATTTCATTAGAAGTTAGTCAATGGGAATCATGTGTCAAGGTGGGGGTATATACACTTTGTAAGGGTGATCAACCGATCCACTACCGAACGGGATCCGACTTGTGTGAGTTGTCACATCTAACTAACTTTCTTAGCCCCCTGAAAGACTGTAGATTCAAACTGGTAACATTAGAGACACCTATTTGGCATCGGTTATCAAAGGCAAACTCTTGGCTGTATTATACTAAACCAGACCTATGTACAATTACGTGCACAGATCCTCCGCAGACCTTTAGAGTTGAGATCTCGGGTGTGGGTAGGTTGACCACCTCACCGTCTTGCGAAGTTCATACGGACAGCTGTGTACTCGTACCATTTTCTAAGATCAATAGAGATATACAGATAGATATAATACCAGAAAATCGGAAGTTTAATTTAGAATCAATGTTGACAGAAACTCTTTGCTCTGTATTACCGCAGAACCTCACTAATGTAAAAATATTCAAGGATTTGAACTCCCTAGCCCATAAAGCGATAGAATCGAGTAAACTCGAGCCTAAAGCCATAGCGCCATTGTTTATATTTAAAGTAGAATTCCACATAACCATTCTTTATGTAACAATAACCTTTTTATTAATATTTATAGGTACAATAGTTATAAAGTTTCGAAATAAGGTTGTAAAAATGTATAGTCCAGAGGTAGCAGACAATCTTTCAAATAATGACCAAGATAACCTTTAAGTTTATATAAAAAAAAAATATATTTTGTATTGCCTTAAGATAAAAGTAAAGTTAAGTTAATTTAAGCATTTCAGACACCATGTGGCGGTATTGTAACTAGGTGTACCCGTAGTTTAAGAGATTTGTAAAAGTAATGAATTAGGTCGCAGGGACTGCTCCAGTTTAACGCTGGGGGTATGTTGTATATGGGTGAGTGTGTATGTAGGCAAGTATGTATTATTATGTATACATGTATGTACGTAGTGTGTATGGAGGCTTACATATAAACGCTCAGTTGTGTTGACTCAGGGGAAAATGAGTGTGTGACCATTTTGGTTCTCACGATGGCCTACGTGACCATTTCGGCTGTGTCAGCACATGCCAGAGTCCCCGGACAGACCGTTGCGACGGGCCCGGTCGGTGCCCAAGGATCAGTCGAGTTGAGGGAAGTCTGATGAGAAGAGTGAACGACACCAGCGTTACTCTGCAAAGCATCTTTTAAGTTTTATTACAGAGCGTCACGTATATTTTAATCAGAGCCTCTTATAGTAGTAATTTATCAGTGTTAATATTTTATTCATTTATATTCTATACCGTGTTTAATTCAATAAATCGATAAGTATACATCTATTCAATCCTTGTGTTTCTACATTGTACACCAATACCCAAACTTTGAACGTCATTCGACGGTGGACTACACTTCAGTGGCTTTGTTTCTGAAATGGGTAGATTGTTTGACCCTTTGGGGCTCCTTGGGCCAGTTGTGATTCGAGCGAAAATCCTTGTACGTGAACTTTGGCGCAAAAAAATCGATTGGGACACTGGCCTGCCAGATGACCACCTTCGAAAATAAATAAATTATTACAACCACTTGGTATATGTTAATGGAATACGAATATCACGGAAAGTAATCCAAAACACTGAAACCACTATGCTTCAATTGCACGTATTCTGCGAACACACAAATGTATGAAATGCTATAGATGGAAAATCAAGACAGCAACGCAGTTGATGGAGTTTTTGCCAGCGAGTAAAATCTTCTCCAGCGTTTCATATCACAGGCCTATGCTGGACCAATAGCCATTATAGGTATGGAGGAAGAAGAAGTAAAGTTTTAACAAAAACGTACATGGCACTTTTCGTGTACTTTAGCATTTGTGCCATTTATTTAGAATTGGTATCAGACCCCACTAGTGTGACCTTCCTAACGGAAATGCACAGTTTCATATCTTAAAGTGAAAAGCCTATTCAAATCCACTCGGACAATGGGACGAATTTCGTTGATGTAGATTGGCAATTTATTCCACCTCATACCCCCTCGTTTCGGCAGCCCGTGAGAAGCAAAAGTTTAATTAACGAAATACCACCTACGCAGATGCATCGGTATACTTACCTTTGAGGAGCTGCATATAATACTGGCACAAATTGAAGCAGTGCTGAACTCAAGTCCCGTATTGGCAGTTTCCAAGGATCCTGATGATCTCGAGGCCGTGACACCAGGCCATCTTCTAATTGGACGACCACTAACTGCACCCCCGGAGTCGAATGAGTCGATCCTACACAATTAACAAGAAACTGACCAAGACGCAGATGGGATTTAGTACAGAGAATGTTTCAGAAATTTTGGTTACGCTGGCACTGTGACTATGTAAGCTCACTTCAACAGACCCAAATGGTGTAGACCCTTGGTCATTTTCAAAATAGGAGATTTGGTTATACTAAAAGAGGACCATCAGTCACCACTGGAGTGGGCACGATCGTTCAACTACATCAGGGAGTGGATGGACTGGTCTGAGTTGTCACCCTCAAATTAAGGGGCAATCGATAGACAAGCAATGCCTTAAAAGCATCGCTGGGAGGGGGGAGAATATGTTTTCACCACTCGAATTATACCTTGTCACATAAAAGTTTCTTTTTAGTAATATAGTAAAGCTTACAATATTTTGTGTGATAATTAAGTTATTACATTAGGCCTTTGGCTAAAATACGTTGCGTATTACGTGAGACTCGGAACACAATCGGTCCGCACTCCGACTATTCTCTCCCGCCGAATGTGAGTCGATGGAAGCAGTACCGCCGCAACCTATCACAGACTACTATGGGCGGTTACTACGCGACACAGCGACGCAGCGGGCGAGACCATGCCTTTAAATACGAGTGCGGATCACAAAAGCAGTCAGTAATACTCAGTATACTCACAGGCCACAGCTTTACCAGAGCAACATCCCGGTTCAGGACAGACCAAACGGAGCATACAAAATACATTATAAGTCCACTCACATTCAACCGCATGCCGAAACAGTCGGTTCTTCATCAAATTTGTCAAATATGCTAAGTTTTGTTTCCATTATCTCGTATTCGATGTGGTTGATGGTATTGCTAATAATGTCCATTATTGTTGATTTAACTTGGCGGGATTCTTCATCTTCACTATTAATTAGACATCTTGGTAATTTTGAATTTTCACTGCAGATATAATATTATAGTGCGCGTATAGGTAGTCAGAAACTCAGAACTCATGCACAAATTGCAAATGAACCGATTCCGAATTTCGTCCTAGGCCGTCGCCCATAATTAAAAACAAACATCGTTTATTAGTAGCCAGTTATAGTACGCCATCATATTAATAATCATCGACCAGCATCAGCTGGATTTCGGGCTGGTTTATTTTTCTAAACACCATTTTACGCATAATCGATTTAAGTTTTAGTTTCAAATTTTAACTGAATATTTATATTAGCATTTTCTATACACGATAAACTTTTTAAAATGTTTTAATTTGTTTTGTTCAGTTTACGGACATATTGAGTTCCCAATATTTTTAGTTTTTTTTTCTATGAATGTCAATAAAATGTTATTTGTTGGGTGACAAAACTTGACAATTTAATACAAGGCTCCTAATACATTGTTACAATAGCAGTTGAAAAATATTAAAAACATTGTAATAATTTTTTTCTTTATAAACATTTAAAGTTCAAACTTTGACAAAATACCTAAAAATTACGAAAATGTGCAAATTATTTTGTGTAGAAATTCATAAAAAAATTTTTTTTTTTAAATCTAAGATTTGAAAATTTGATATAAGATTCCTCATAAGTTTGTCTAATATTACCAAAAAAACTCTACCATAAAAATAAATACATTGGCACACATTTTTTTAATAAGCATTTAAAGTTCGAATTTTGACAACATTTATCAAACTTAAAATGTAAAAATGATTTCGTAGTTAAAAATGCATTAAATGTTCAACTTTTATAACTAAGAATTGAAAATTTAAAACAAGGTTCCACATAAATAGATACATAAATAAAATTATTCACAATAATATCATCAAGACATCAGGTGGACGGTGTTTGGGAGAAAGGGTTCAAGTCCATTTTTGGTCATTTTGATGTAAATAGTCGATTTTGTAGGAAATTTTGTGCCGCATCGATTTATAAAACTGTAATGCACCCATGATCATTTGTTATCAATTAATTTTCATGTGCGTTTTGATTCAAGTTATAACGGAAATAATTTGTATAGTGAGAAACGGCCCAGGTCCGATAACGTGTTTTCACTGTTATGTGATAAACGGACTAAGTTATTTTTATAATATATTGTTTTGTGCATAATGGCACAAGTCAGTAGTCACATAAACTTTATTTTTTTTGTGTTTCATTTCGTATATACCTACGTTTATAATAATGTATAATGTATTAATGTTTTTTTCTCTGTGATTTTAATAATAATTTATTTTATATATCTTCACTTAATCAGTAATATGTTTTACTAACAAATTGCAAGTACCTATGACACTATGACAAGCAGAACACAAAAATTGATCCACTTAGCCACTGGTAAGTAGATATTATATAAAATATGTAGTATACAAACAACCTAATTTTATTATATTATATACTGACATTTTATGTCAACTGGCACATCAATTAAATTGTGTTGTGCATAACATGATATTTTATAGAATTTTATATGGTTCTTATATAAAAAAATAATTTATGTGTTAGGTATATTGTAGTTCTATAAAATAAAATTAATATTGAAAATATTTTACTGAATTTCATAACTTTTTATTGTTTAGTAGGTAGTACAGATAATTGGAACTTGCAGCATCCTGTCCTTGTACTAATATAGTACAATACAAAACTTCTTTAAATACAGAAGAAGACTTTCAGGAAATGAATATGATGAAAAGAAAATCTATTAACTGCTCATTACCAAAAGCTTATGAAGATACTTTGCCTATATCTGATGAAAAGAAAAAAGATATTATTTCTCTTTTAAATCTTATACCTGAAGTAAATCATGATTTTTACAAAAATATAAAATCAAAAGGAGACATTACTGATCCTCTAATATCAAGTGACGATGAATAAAATTTAAAGTCTGAGTTTTACTAATTTTACTATACCATTTACTATTATTTTATTTTCATCTTTATGTTGGTTTTTGTTTCATATGAATCAAAATAACTAGAATTACACATTAAGTGTAATTTTATCTATTATATAATATTAAGTGTACTGAGTGTGTTATTTAATTTTTAAAGTATAACATAGTCATTTATATGTTTTTTGTGTTACAAACTTAAAAAAAGTTTAAACCTGTTGTTGAGTTTATTTAATAATAATAATATTAATAATTAATAAATTTGTTTTGTTTTTTGTTGTATAGTAGATACAATATTGTAAAGTTGATTAGATAATTTTTACATTTTATCATTAATTGTATACTGTATAGTGATTGTTGTACACATCGCTAATTGTATAAACAAATCTATCTATAAGTTCGCACGATGTTCCAAATATTGATTTGGAATCACTGTACACTTTGCGTAATACATAATTATTAATTCCGGACATATATTGTATTATATGATTTGTAAAGGAAATGATAAAATACTGAAATCTATTTTTTATGTAGACTGTAGATGCATGTGACTGCAAGAGTCACGATAAATCCTTAGAAATCGATAATAAAATATGTTTTCGTACCAGCCGCCGTTCGTCCAAGCATCATCATTGCTCGATTCCTCGGTAACACGTGTTAATCAGTTTTAGTGTGATAATTTATAAGTGTGTAAGAAAAAAGTGGGCATAAATCAGGAGTTGAATGCTACAGAAAAAATTCAGGGGGGCAGGTAACCCATTTCCCGAATTTTAATATCGCTTTCTTTTGTAAAATGAATCTATTTGCTCGTCTCTACATCTCGGTGACACATCCGTAGTTAGTATTGTCTATAGTTGTGGCCAGATGGCACCACACAATGCATTATAAAGCATGAATTCAATATTTTTTGTAAGTAATTTTTAAAGATTTTGATGAAAGTAAATAAAAACTATTACAACTATTAGAATTTGTAATATGAAGTAATAAAAAAGTAAAAAGACAATTTTATTATTTTCGAGTTTAGTTTTAATCAAACCAAACTTGAAAATAATAATTATTCAGAAGTATTCTTAAGCATATACCCTTTATACAAAAAATAAGTGCTTATAAACTGATCTAGCTGATTCTGCATTGTGTTTCCCGTGAAAAATAAAAAGCGCATGGACTTAACTTTTCTTAAAAAACTGTTAAATTGAAATTTCATACTTTCATGAATTTTTAACACAGTAAGTTGCTATTTGGGTTGTTTTGATCAAATATAAAATATAGGTGCACAATATAAAATATAAAATAATATAATATAATATAATACCAAATCATATAATAAATATTTTAATTATCAACAAAACCACACAGTGGCCTCTAGCCTAGGGGGCCTCTAAAAGCCAAAAGTTAAAATAAAAAGTTGATTATTTCAAATGATAAATTCATAAAAGTTTTTATTTTTATGTCTAAGATTTGAAAATGTATGTATATAATACCTATGTTTTTCCTTTAACAAAAAATAAAAAGTAAAAGTCAAATTAATTTTTTATTAGCGTTTGAAGTTAGATTTTTTTGGCATTAGATATTCAGCTGTAAATTAATGATTTAACATGGAACGATTTTCTTATTTTGTTGTACCTACCTAATTCAAAAACGAATAACAACCATATGTACTTGAAATCTTCTGCACCAAAAATGTATAATAATTTATCCTATACATGCCAACACATGGTATGATTTTCAAAATAGGTAATTTTAGGTACCTATACACTTATTTATCTATTTATGGACATTTGTTTCCCCGTGTCAAATAGCTTAAAAATGTAATAAAGGATTGTGATAAGTTATTTTAATAGTAGTTTAAATGTATTATGTATACTTATATGCCTGTAAAGTTATGATATTAATTATTATTAGCGTTTAAAGTTTAATTTTAACAAATATTTTCAAATTATTTTGTGGTTAAAAATTTATAAAATACTCAATTTATTTAACTAAGGATTTAAAATTAAAAGCAATGATTCTCATAAGTAATTGCAACCAAAAACTATAAACATTATATGAACTCAGTTTTTTATAATAGTCATTTTAAGTTCAAATTTTAATAAAATTAGATATTAAACGTAAAATAAAGATGTTAGTATTATTATCGCTGTGAATTAAAAACAATATTGGCGGGGACTTAGAAAATTAAAAATTGTACTATAATGTGGAATGACATTTTTATAATATTTAGATTAAATTTAAATTTTAAGATATTACATATTTGTACCATTAACCTAAACTCAATGTTCTACAGGAGGTGGTGTTATTCAAACATTTTTAACAAATAACAATAAAATAAAATGATAGAAATATAATATAGACTGTTATCATAATAAAAAATTAATTAATACAATAAATGAAAGGTTTTCGACAAAAACTAAACTGACCGTCCGTAATACTAATATTAAATTAGTCACTTTAAAAGCAATAATAAGGTATAAATAATATAGGGCATAATAAAGTATAGATATCAATTATTTTGATAGAAAAACGTCTTAACTCATAAGACCTAGCAAATAGCAGCCTTAGCTCTCATATTATATTTCAAAATTAAAATAATAATTTTAATTGCGGAACTGATCGTCGAGTAACAATTTTATTAATAGAAAAGTTTCAAAAATGTTAATTTAACTATAGGAAAGGAATTGAATAGTTTTTAAAACGTCTTTAATCTTTATTGTTAATTAGATTTTTTTAAAGAAAAAATTGTATTGTTACGTCTCCAATAAGACTTCACAATTTATTTACTGGCCATCTATATATGTTTATAAAATTAAAAAAAGGTGGGTACGTGGATGTCACTCTGCTGTACAGTTGGTTACAAGTGAGTCACTGTTTATTGGAATTGGATGTTATTAAATTTGAATTCGTTGATATAATATCATTGTTTACGAAAAACGATTCTTAGCTGAGACGGTTTGTCAGTGAGGATATTATATATAATATTAGTTATATTGTTATTTATTATTAACACGGTAGTCGGACAGTCGGTAAATTGAATTATAGTATTATGAAATTCCGACAAAATAACTAAAAATCGTTATATTGGTTATTTAATATGTAATTTGGTCCAAGTTTGATCAAAAAATAACTATAAAAAAAACTCTGCATATGTTTATGACATTTTTTAGTTACCGAATAACCTATACTTACGTGGAACCTTGTTTTAAATTTTCAATCCTAAGCTATAAAATATTAAAATTTTATTGGTTTCTAACTAGGTACAAAATAGTTTTTAAATTTTAAATTTAATAAATGTTGCCAAAAATTGAACTTTATATGCTTATAAAAAAAATTGTGCTTTTGTATTTTTAATATTTTTCAACCACTATTGTAACAATACATCAGGAGCTTTGTATAACATTTTGAATCTTTTTGACATACCGAATAAAGTTTTAGTGGCATTTATAAAAAAAAAATACTAAAAAAAATTGTAAACACAATATTATGTCCGTAAACAGCTCAGAACGAGTCAAAATATTTTCGACATTTTATCAAGTATAGGAATTGATAAAATGAACATATTATGATATAAAATATTTAATATGAAGTATCTACAGTTATTCGTTTTTGAATTACAGCAAAATAATAAAATCGCTACATGAGAAATCGAGTAAATATCCAATCTTAGAAAAGTTTGAACCTCACACGTTCATACAAATTTAATTTAATTTTCAGGTAGACGTTTTTTTTTTGAAAAAGATAGGCAAATTTATGAGAAATCTTGAATTCAATTTTAAAATCTTGGATTTAAAAATAAAAATTGTATGAATTTCTAACTCAAAATAAATTGCACATTTTCGTCATTTTTACGTATTTTGTCAAAATTTCAACTTTAAATGCTTAAAAAAAAAAATTGTGACTACAGATTTTTAATATTTTTCATCTGCCTTTGAAACTATATATTAGAAGCCTACTATTAAATTTTCAAGATTTTTTACCTAACAAATAAAATTTAATTGGCACTTATAGAAAAAAAACTAAAAAAAGGGGGTCAAGTGGATGTCGCTCTGCTGTACAGTAGGTTACAAGTAGATCACTGTATAATGGATGGTATTAATTTGAATTCAATGATATAATATCATTGTATACGAAAAACGATTCTGAGCGGAGACGGTATGTCAGTCTAGGATATTTTAAATTATATTGATATTGTTATTTTACGGTAGCTGCTAAGTTGAATTAATATTATTCATATTATTTAATTATTAACATAAAATTATCAGTGATGCTAGAAAAATATTATAATATATACTTTTACTCATTAAAATTGATTTTAATATGTAATTTCGTCCAAATTTAAACTTAAAATGTCTGAAAAAAATAACTGTGCTTATATATTTTTTAGATTTTTTGTTTACAGTATGTACTATTTATTAGAATCTTTATTTTCAATTTTCAATCCTTAATTATAAAAACTGATCATTTTATAATTGTTTAATTACAATGATTGATAATTTTCGAGATTTTGATGAATTTTGTCAAAATTCGAACTTTAAATGATTATAAAAATGTGTGCCTATGTATTTTTAATATTTTTCAATTGCTATTGTAATAATATATCAGGAACCTTGTATTAAATTTTCATTATTTTTGGCCCAACAAATAAAATTTTATTGATATTAATAGAAAAAAAAACTAAAAAATTTGAAAACTGAAATCGTCCGTAAAAAGCTGAAAAACAGTCAAAATATATTAAAATTAGATGGTGTATAGAAATAGCTTATATAAACATTCAGTGAAATTTTTATGCATCTACAGTTATTTGTTTTTGAATTGCAACAAAATAAGAAATTCGCTACATGAGAAATCGAGTGAATATCGAATCTTGTACAAATTTGAACTTAAAATGCTCATAAAAATTTATTATGACTTGCTTATAAACTTTTTTTTATTGATGAAATTAGGCAAACTTATGAGGAATCTTGTATTAACTTTTCAAATCTTAGATTTAAAAAGAAAAATTTTTATGAATTTCTAAATCAAAATAAATTGCAAATTTTCGTCATTTTTACGTATTTTGTCAAAATTTGAACTTTGATTACATATAAATAAAAATTGTGACTACGGATTTTCAATATTTTTCATCTGCCTTTGAAACTATATATTAGAAGTCTACTATTAAATTTTCAAGATTTTTACCCAACAAATAAAATTTTATTGACATTTATAGAAAAAAAAACTAAAAAAATTGGAAACTGAAAATGTCCGTTAACAGCTCAAAATAAGTCAGAATATTTTGAAAATGCTATGGTGTGCAGAAAATGCATATGTAAACATTCGGTCAAAATTTCATGTCTCTACGGTCATTTCTTTTAGAGTTATACCAAAAACCAAAATCGATTTTGTCGAAAATGGTTTTCCGTAAAAATTCCCGTTTTTCCCATAATTTTTCATTTGTTTTTCCAGGCGCTCTTGAAAACTACTGGGAAATTTTGACTTTTGACCCCCCAAAGTACCAACTAGATTCACTTTCCTATCAGAAAAGGTACTATTGAAGAAAATCCAAGCATTTTTACTGTCCTAAAAGGTGATGACAAGCACAAAAAAATAAATAAATAAATAAAATAAAACACACATCATTGTAAAATTAATATATTCATCGTCTGCCCAGAATCAAAATTAGAAACCGAAAATGTTCGTAAACAATTCAAAACAAACCAAAATAGTTTGAAAATATTATCATTTATAGAAAATTCTAATATTATTACCAGTGAAAACGTCATAAATATTCAGTTTTAGAGATATAAGTTATAACCAAAAACCAAAATCGATTTTGTCAATAACCTATTTTGCGTAAAAATTCCCTTTTTCCCCTTTATTAACCTTAATTTTCCTTTTGTTTTTCTCTGAGCTTTTGAAAACTACTGGGAATTTTAAATTAAGCAATAATAAATTGACTACTTATTAAAATTTAATTTGTGGTTAGAAATCAACGCAGTAGTTTCTGATTTGTACGATTAGTTGCCTATAGTGTGTCCCTATAGGCCATGACCAAAATTATACCCACCTATAGAAATTAGGTGCCTTTATTATTCAATTATAAACCTAATGCCCTAAAATTTTAATAAAATTATAGGATTCCTGAAATAATTATTATTATAAAACTGAATATTTTATAAAGTATATAAGAAGTAAGAACTACACAATGTATTTTTTTTAAGGTGAAGTTAACAAACATGATATTTTGTTTATTGTTATATGTATTGATGTATCATTAATATAAAAATAATAATTACATAATATACAATGACAAGACCTACCAATAAAATACCTAATTTATATATTGTATACATAATATATACGTTTGTATGCAAGGTTATTAACCAAGCATGCTCACCTTAATTTTTTTTTTAAATTGCAGTCATTCTTATTATGAATTTTTGAATTTTCAATATACCTACTTTAAGGCCATATTTTTAAAGTCTTGAGAATTTTTGTATGGTTTAAGGAGTGTTCTGTTGTCCTGAGGTGATTCAAACCTCTGTCTTTCAAATAAGAACACCCTTATTCAACTATAAATTATTATACAATAGATAGAATTTATGACATTTTTGACGTATCAAAATCAAAATTCGTATGAGTAGTTTTTGAGTTATTTAAACTCCGGTTTTGAGATCTATCTAACTGAATGATAATAAAACGAATTTTTTTCAATAATTCAGATAGGTTCAATTTCTAATTAGTTTTTAAAGATTCGCATTAGGTGCACTTTTGTAAGACAAATTTAATAATTGGTAATTTAATAAATAAAACAAGCAAATGAATGTTGATGATTATATTATAGTGTTATTTTATAAAATTACAACAACAAGCTGGTATGTGCATTAAAAAAAGTTGGATCATATTTGTAATATGTTTTAAAATAATTTTAAATCAACACTCTCATTGTCATTTTATAAATATATCAAATAATGTGTCAAAAACGTTTACTAAAGTTGCTTTTGATTTGAAGATAATACCAACATAGCTTGTACTTGAGTAATTTGTACGATCTAAAGTCCTTTAGATTGCATGTATATCAAACAGTCCTTTTTAGTATAAACATCTTAAATTCTTAATATCTTATATTCAACCTACTATATTCTACTATAATATAATATCTTCTCAATAAATTAATCTGCAATTAATAATTTCCTTAAAGTACAATGTTTGGTTTAATCATATTGTCATACCTACAATACATAAATATTATACATAACTACAGTTAATAAATGTCTAAAAATTTAAAATCAAGAAAGTGTACATGCCGATCTCAGACTTGTCAAGGGTTTTTTTTAAATTTAATTCTGTAACCAACAACAACTCTATATTATATTATAAACAAAAAATTATTTGATTTTCATGAGCTAAAACAAAATTTATGTGTAAGCAGGCGCGGACTGGTAAAAAAGGGCACAGGATGCTACATAATTTAAAAGGCAAATAACAAAAATGTTTGGTGAAAAATTAAAATATGTAGATTATTTATAAAATATTAAAATATTTTATTTTGTTTTAATAAAATATTGAAATTACGTAAAAACAACACAAATAGGTACCAAATTACAACAAGCATTCAAACAAAATTGTACAACACTAGATTAAAAACAAATCAGATCAAATTGTATATCATATATTTTTTAGGGCAAGGGATGCTGTAGCATCCCAGCATCTCAGCCAGTCCACGCCTGAAGTGTAAGCCACCCTATACAGCAACCTATAAGGACTGAAAAACGAAGCAAAGTACAGTAGTACACTCTCCAAGTCTCAAAGAATATGTGTTCAAAATTTGATGCTATAACTGGTTCAGTAGATTTTAAGTCTATAAGGCATAAGTCTCATACAAAAGTACCTACATTAATTTTGTATATATATATCGGTTGATCCGCTTAACGTAAGGCACATTATTTTTCTTCATAATTTCAAGTCTTAACAACACAACATTGTTTCTGAAAGATGACATTTTTATACATTTTTAAACTTATTTGTTATCTTTATTTAATGGCAATATGCATTTTTAATTCCTTATTCCAAAGCAGAATAATCTTTGAATACTTCAATGTATAAAAATTGGATTCTGGATGAGTAGTTTATGAATTATACCTCATAAATTATAAGTATTTAAGTTTAGATGATCAGGACTATTGGGAAGATGTGCCACATCCCGTACTCTGCAAAATGTTGGTCCACTTCACCGTTCATCAAAACTTTAAATACCTACCTACTTAGGTATAACCAGTAAACAATTTATTCGAAATTTGATTTTTATAGACCTAAATACTCCGAATAATATTGTGCTCCACAATATGAAATTGAAAATGTATATTGTCAATCAAAACTCCCTCACTGTCCCTTACTTCTCCTTTACACACATCAGGAATTGTATATAATCATATCATTCTCTACCTATTATATCTAGCCATCTCTTTTTCGGTATTCCTTTCCTTCTCTTTCCATACCCACTTTCACTGCCTCCGAGTCAGCTATCCTCATAACATGAGCGAATCGTCTTAGACCCTACACTACCCTAAAATTTCTTTTTACATCAATTCCTCCCAATATTCACTACACACATCCATCTAAGCGTTCCCATCTCTGCAACACTCACCCTCTGTTATGATTTATTATTCACTGCCCAACATTCTGATACTTAGGTACTACATGACAGGCGGCAGGCATCCCAAATGCTTCATAAATTCTACTCTTTAATCTCAACGGTATGTCGGCATACTATTGTCACACAAAATATCTGACGATTCTCTCCATTGCATCCATTCACACATAGTCCTATATCGTTTCTACCACTGATCCTAAGTATCTTCAGTCAGTGGCGTATTTTCAAATTTATTGTGGGAGTGAAGGGGTCTTAAAAATCTGTAAGTGTATAATATTATAAAAATACATATGTGAAGAGATCAGGACTAATTGTTGAACAAATTTTAGAATTGTTATAATCAAATATTTAGAAAACCATATTCGGCAAGTTTTCGGAACGACAAGCCCAGGAGCGGACTGGCCCAGTGCCCGGCCAGTGGTCGTCCGATTATATCTTATTTAGTCTGATATTTCATAATATTAGTTCGATATATTTATTTTGTATCAAGTAATTATAATTATAATATTTAAGTTTTTTGTGATAATTTCAAAATGTGTTTAAATATAAAGAATAAATTGTTTAATTGAAGTATAAAAACATTTTAAGATTTAAAATCTAACTTTGTTCCTCGAAACATATCAGTAAACTAATCCGATGTGAAGACAATTAATAAATATAATTGAAATGAACCACATGCATATTTTAGATTCTGAGCGGAGCGATGAATGTATTGGTTTTACAATGATGTGTGTTTTTTTTTTATTTTTTTATTTTTTTGTGTCTGTCATCACGTTTTGGGACAGTAAAAGTGCTTAGATTTTCTTCAATAGTACCTTTTCTGATAGGAAAGTGAATCTAGTTGGTACTTTGGGGGGTCAAAAGTAAACATTTTCCAGTAGTTTTCAAAAGTACCGTGAAAAACAAATGGAAAATTAAGGAAAAAACGGGAATTTTTACGCAACATTGATTTTCGATAAAATCGATTTTGGTTTTTGGTGTAAGTCTAAAAAAAATGACAGTAAATACATGAAATTTTTACTGAATGTTTATATAAGCAGTTTCTATATACCATACCGTTCTCAAAATATTTTGACTTATTTTGAGCTGTTTACAGACATTTTAAATTTCCAATCTTTTTGGTTTTTTTTTTTTTTAAAAATCAATAACATTTTATTTATTCGTTAAAAATTCTTGAAAATGTAATAGAATGCTCCTAATATATTGTTTCAAAGGCACATGAAAAATATTAAAAATCTGTAGTCACAATTTTTTTTTTTAAGCATTTAAAGTTGAAATTTTGACAAATTACGTAAAAATGACGAAAATTTGCAAATTATTTGGAGTTAGAAATTCATAAAAATTTTTCTTTTTAAATCTAAGGTTTTAAATTTTAACACAAGATTTAACGTAAGTTTTTCTACTTTTATCAAAAATAAAATATCTAAAAGCAATTAAAATAATTTTTTATGAGTGTTTTAAGTTCATAATTTTACAACATAGGATATTCACTCGATTTCTCATGTAGCGTTTTTCTTATTTGGTTGTAATTCAAAAACGAATAATTGTAGATGCATGAAAATTTCACTAAATGTTTATATTCTCATTTTCTATACACCATTCAATTTTGAAAATATTTTGATTTGTTTTGAGCTGTTTACAGACATTTTTAGTTTTCAATTTTTTTAGTTTTTTTTTTTATAATTGTCAATAAAATTTTATTTGGTGGGCCAAAAAGTCTGAAAATTTAATACAAGCTTTCTTATATATTGTTACAACATCAGTTGAAAAATTTTAAAAATACATAGGCACGATTTTTTTTTATAAGCATTTAAAGTTCGAATTTTGACAAAATTTGTCAAAATCTCGAAAATTATAAATCATTGTAATTAAAAAATTATAAAATGTTCAGTTTTATAACTAAGTGTTGAAAATTTAAAACAAAAATTCTCATAAATAAATCATACTGTAACCAAAAAATCTAAAAAATATATCAACACATTTATTTTTTACAGACATTTTAATTTCAAATTTAGACAAAATTTCATATTTAAACCAAGAATAATGATTTTAGTTATTTTGATATAATTTAAAAATATTATTTGTTGGTATATGAAACTTTTAGAATATATTGTTATATTTTATATACACGCAATGGCATTTTAAAATATAATTTTTTTGAGAAAAATGAATTTAACCAACTATAGTAAATACTAATGCCTATAATACTAAAATTAATTAGTTTATTCACAATAATATCATCAAATACATTTAGACTTAGTAAGATATTATAGACTGACTGACCGTCTTCCCTCAGAATCGTTTTTCTTATTCAATGATATTATATCATTGGATTAAAAATCTAACACAATCCATTACAGTGACTCACTTGTAACCTACTGTACAGCAGAGCGACATACACTTACCCGCCCTTTTTTTTCGATGTATATTACTATTTAGCTGGCTGGTGAACTTTCCACTTAAGTACACGTTCACATTAGTTGAAAAAATTAACGCTTTCATATATCGTTCAAATTTTTTTCTTTGAGACTAAGCATTACACTAAGCATTTATTACTTAGAATTTGAGACATCTCAATATCTGTAATTTTTTATCTTCAATAAACGAACCAGTTTTCATTAAAATAGATAAACATATACTATAATCTATTTGTAAAGGTAAAATACTTTATTTTCAAGTGATGTCGTTACTCGTGGTATCAATGAATATTGAAATACAATCATTATATAAATTGTTATGATATGTATGATATTTATCATTTCAAATATAAAGCATCAACAATATTATTATAATTTTTGTATTTTTTTTATCAAATGAACTAAATTAGCGAAACAAAGCGTATCGTATATAATAATTCAACGCGTTCAATGCTTTTCAATTGAATGCGTTCTTTTCAAACACTGTTATTAATACTCACAGACATGATTAATTTATATTAGGTATATAGGACATTGGTTTATAAGTATAAGTTTATCTTTAAACACTTCCTTAAAAATTATTGAAGATATTATACTATTATCTTCTAATAACGTATCTTTAATCATGGCCACAGCCAGTTCATCAAGTTTATCAAATATTACTTTATGATATCAGATGAAAAAAAAACCACAAATTGTAATTTTTATTTGTCATTAATTGAAATAATGTAAATACTGTTACAAATTAGTCCTTACACACTTTGTAATTTGTATATATAATGAATTTTGTATTGCAGTATACTGTATAGCGTATCAGTTGACTGGACTCTACGTCTGACTCTGACCGAATGCAAGTCGCTCCTTCTCCTTAAAAATTTAAGTAACAAATAGCGGTTGAAAAATTATTCTCATCCATCTGATTCATAGTTAGAACTAACATTTTTGAAATGTTGCTTTCGACAAATTCAGATATCAGAAAGATATATCGTCGAACAATTGTTTTTCCAAGTAGGGTGGTACCCCAGGGCATAAACTGAGAAAAAATTCCTGAGGGACTTATTATGTCTCCATATAGTTTTAAGTGTCCATATATAATTTTATGTGTAATGTCTAATGTGTATGTAATCGTAATGTTTAAGCAGTGATTGTGTAATCATACTCAACCCACTTTTAACCCTGAATAATGTTAATTCTAATTTGTTAAAGGGGACGCATTTTAATTGCTATCAGAAACAGGTTGACTGAATCCCACTGCGTCATCTCTCCTGTTCACTTTAACCCCCGAAGTACCTACATTAGTGTATATTCCAACCACAACATATACGTTGTGTTTTATAAAGCATTTAATTATTTAAAAAATGTAAAATTAAGTTACATTTAATTAAAAAATATTTACAATTTATTCGTTAAATTGTTTTATGATATAACAAAATATTAACTAAAAACAAGTTTTAAAACAATAATGAGTTTTTTTCATACGAGATACTGTTTCCTTGGGGTTTTTCGAATCACCACTTGTATATTGATTATTGCATTGCGTATATTGCCGTACTAAATTTTACGTTCATATGTTTTAAAAATTCAAAATATTTGGATTTGGATATTATGCACGTATAAATTTGTATCATGTACGATGTACCTATTCATGTGTATGTTGTGTGTATACGTTTTTATAGATATTTATAATAAATTCGTTCATTTTTTTTAATCAGTTATTTTTAGGTAGATATATAAAGTTTCTTCAAAAGGACAAGAGTATTATTAATCTATTAGCTAACGTCTATCGTGCTCAACCAAAATGTGCTTAGAGTGGTATAATATAATATAATATGAATATTCAATATTTATATTTCGGTTTAGATATATAATTAACTATGGATATAGGAAGTTGTAACTATTTAATATGGAGGAGCTACACTTCATAATGTCAACATATTATAATACTTACAGTTATAACTTATATTATTAAGAATTGTACCTGCATAATAATATTGTTATTGGTATACTTATATAATTTATATAATAATAAAATATATAATATATAGTATCGCTTAAATAAATAACTTTTATCTTGACAACTACATGAACATATTATACGTCAGTATTCAAAAATAATACATCAAAAATAATATCATACAGAATTGTGACACGAAGGGGAATATATAAAAGTATTAGAATTATATTATAGGAAATATAGGTATTATTACTGCCTACTAAGGTAATCGGTGCCGTATAATATTTACATTTTGAAATATTCAATATTATGATATCATATGGAAATTCGCTCGACAGTATACATTTTTCACAAATGTAAGGTTATTAGAATGTTTTTTGATTTTAAATTGTACATTATTTTTGTTTGTTGGTCTGATTTTTTGAGAAAACGTTTACACGTGTGTCATGCAGTGTCGATTATAGTCGTCTAGACGTTTATGAAATTGTAGTTTGTACAATACCTATTATACCTATATCGTGTATATCAATAGGCATATTATAGACTTATAATATACCATAATCGTATATAATATACTTATATACATTATATAATACGATCGTTAAACCACAGAATAGATTTAATCTATTCTATGGTTAAACTTCTATTAAGATTTCTAGACGCAGTAGACACACTGTATAAATTACGACTGTACGTCATCGTCAAATACTCGTACTAATTATAATCGAGTCCATATTAGTATATTACTATATAGTAATATATTTTATGCTGTATGCTTAAACATTAACTGTCTTGCTGCTAGAAATAATTATATCATTTAAGTTTAACTAGAAATCAATTATTATAATATTCGTCATTATATTATTATATTTTTTTTTTTAATTGAGAACATGTCCATGTTATGTAAAAGTAGTAAAAATAAAACTAATCAAAAAATAATATCGATGAAGTTAACTTATTTATTTTATAGGTCGAAAGTTAGTACCTACCAGTAGAATTTACATTTTTGTACTATTAAAAAAAAAAAAAAAAAAATGGTAAAAAATCATGCCAGTGGTTGGTGGAATTCACATATACAAAAAGGTATAATCAGTGGAATTACTACCTCCCGACAAGGAACATTTTAAACCTACGACCACTGTACGTCAGAGCAACTTTACTTCCCCGGTTAATTTTTATACTTTTGATGATTTTGAAATGTTGCAGACTGCAGTTGCACTACTTACATGTTTTTACAATTTTATTCGCTTCTCATAGTTATTCTTTTAGTCTTTCTTATTTTTATTAGTTGCACACTTTCACCAGTAGGTTGTAGGTTGTACTACTGTAAGCTGTAATTAAAAATAATAAAATTCATCGTTTCGATAAATTATAAGTTATAACCTAGTTTTGTTTTTCGGTTAAAACACTTCACAAGAAGTGCACAACTAATCTTTTGTAATTTGTGATAACGTGTTGCACGCACTATTAATTTTAACATTAATTTATAGCATTTTTAGTATTTATACTTTATATATTATACACGAAAACACAAATAGGTGCACAATACACAGTAACAATATATTTTCGGTAGTAGGTACTTATGTACAATGAATATGTTTTATTTCGTTTTAAATTTCTTTACTGTTCTAACTGAAATGTTTATAATTATGTTAAAATTATAAACACGTTCCCCCGCCCGCTGTCTTCTCTGACCGAAAATTATAAAAATTAGCTAGTCGTATATTATTTCATAATGTATATTTAAGGTACCTAATAGTATATTATGGAGTACCTGAGCACCTATTTTAAACATAATAATGCTTATTATTACTTTTTTTTTATTCGTACTTGAAAAGGTTGCGTTGAATAAAATTATCATTCGTAGTAAATTATAAGAATGTATGTAAAGTTGTTCATATCAGAATTCAAGAAAAACACAAAACTGTTCGAATTCAACCTTATACTCTAAAAATATTATATTTATACTGCAACCCGAAACCATTAGTATAGTAAAGTTATTCAACGACAAACCTACAACCGTATACTATGTTGTATACATTTAATGGTATTAATGGTTTACATGTAAGTGCAGTGTGCACCTCATATAATATTCTATAATTTTCCAAGGCCAATCTCAACCGGTAAAAGTAGAAAATTCTTATACGTTTTATTTTGTACACGTGTATACGTGGACAATAGGGACCATATATTATTGTATTACTGCTGCGGTTCCTTCTAAAAAAAATTTTTTTTTTAATAACTTTATGATCATAGGCGATAGGCCTGTTATATAAACAATATTATCTACCTTTTAGGCATTGGGTATTTCGGTTATTAGGTATAGGTACACATTTTTATAAATATAAATGCTAAACAGAGAATGGAGTAGGAATCAAATATGCACCAACATTAATTTATTGTTACGAGAGGCTTAAGTATGATAATATTATAGCCTTGTACTGTTGTTCAATACAGTTTATACCCGAGATACTGTAAACTGTCAAATTCGTTAGTTCGTATTACAATATGTAACAATATAATCTAGCGTATTATGCGTATTATTGGACTGTAAACAAAATAATATAATATAACTTATATATTTTGGTGTGGCGTGTGGAATGTACGTAGCAATATGTACTTGTACACAATAGAATGTATATTTGTATTTGTGTATTGTAAATAGAGTCATAGAGACGTAGAGTATCTATTGACTGCAGTCTACAACAGAAAAGCAGACAACACTATACAACTATAGTCGGATGTTCTGTGTACAGTGTGTGGACACAAAACGAAATACATAGCGGTAAGTGGCAACACAGAAATAATAATATATAGTATAGATAACATAAAAAAAAAAAAAACATTAAAATAACATTAGAATGGCATCGATAAGGCGCGGGACCGCCGCCACAGTGCTCGCAGTACGTGACGCAATATCACCGAACTGTATATGTATATGACTACTATAATAATAATAATAATAATATGTGTGTTCGGATTTGAAACTGCATTCTACGATGCGTCTGGGTAGTGGGTATTTTATAATTATAATAAATTATAATAAGAACGTTATTTCGTTTTTTGTTCGATAGCCCGTGTAGACGGAATATAATAAACCTATACCTACCTACTTATACTTGCTTAAAAAGGTCACGCCGTAAAGAAATCATCCAGAATGCATACCTATCTATTATCCTGCGTACATAAACTATATGTCTATATATGTAGAATGTAGACAGATAGGTTATAGGTACATGCCTACACTGACTTGTTTTTTTTTTTTTGTTTTTTTTTTTTATCAATTTGAATAATCATCCCATTTTTCACCGGAATTCATTAAAGCTGTGACATTGGAATACGTTTTAGAAACTAAGGGCATTTCATAGTACATATATAATAATATAACGATGTATGATAATCGGACAAGTTTTAGATATAATCTTCGTCGTAGACTGTAGAGCGCGCAGCACATTATTTTAGTAAGTATGTTTTATTGATATTTCATCAGCAGGTTACACGTGTTTCCAATTTGGTATAGTCATGAGAAGTATAATAATATGTTGTATGTATATACATGCGATAACCGGAGAGGCATGTGTTTTTTCGATTAATGATAATCTTTTGAACCCGCTCCATGACTCTTTTGTAAATAATTAAAATATAAATATTTAAGGACTTTTCAATAACACGAATTTATTAGATCAAATAGCAACATTATATAATATGTATATTATATTTTCATCAGACTATGTTGGCTATATTGTTATGCATCTGCGAAACGTTTTTTTCTTTTATCGACCTATTTCCTATCGTTTTTAGTTTAAGTACTAAGTATATTAATTTAACTAATTAGTATTTATTTACTTAGATAAAACTATTACGTCTTAAATATTTATAAAAAAAAACTACACATAATACTTGTTATTTAACTACACACTCAATGCGAGTCTTTCCACGTTCAACCTAAAACCTATTTTCCATTTAGATACTTCCAGTATTGTAACTTAGAAATATTCTAATTAATAAATTATAATACATATACATTTTTAATAAATTCTGAATAACTATATATTTATAAATATTATATACACTTTATTCACATCGATAATATACCTATTATATTATTATTATTTAATTATTATTATACATAATATATCAATAATAATATAATATATTAATTTTAAAAGTATTTTAAGCAAAAATGTTTGACTTTCAATACGATAGGTACTTCGTCTTTAATATAGTACCTACTATAATAATTTAATAGTGTGATTATTATTTAAAATAATTTATCGTAATTCGTAAATTAACTAAAACTCAAAATTCAAAAGGTAACATTTAGAACAATAAATAAATTTAAAACATGTTTTTCGAATATTGATCTTTTACTAAGTAGGCCAATCAATATAGTACCAAGAGTATAGTATATCAGGTATCTGCGCGTTCGCTCTTCCCAAATTATGGCGGCTGCGTGTTTGATGGAAAACAAATTATTCAAAATACGTAGCCAGTAGCGATAGCCGTAAAAATTCATTGCCTGGCCAAAACTTTAATCTTAAGTTATTGTAAGTAATATCAAGTTTACGGCACGTAATTTAGACGGTAAATACCTATAGGTAGTTCATTGCCGAAAAAATAATAAAATAGTAAATACACGTCAACCGTTTATGGTTTTATAAACTTTATATTACCTATGATGTTTGATGTTTTTCCATACTTAAATTAATATATGTTATAGGCATTTATATCATTATATAAACAATTTAAACAAATGTATTTTTATTCGGTTTTTTTTATTTATTTAATTTTATTTAATTATTAATAACTTCTTATTTAGTTAATTTCCACCTGTTCTATGTGATTTATTTACATACTATGTAACTTACTTGTTTATCCCAAAACAATAAAATATATATGTTAATCGCTGATGTGTTATAAAGGGATTTACATTTTAAAATAATTATCTACTATTTATTTATATTAATTTTTGCAGCTTATATCATATTTTTCATATTTTTAATATATTTATGATTTCGATACCTATTTTATTATCTGAAAGAAAAAGATTTCCTACAGGCAGCATCGAATTTTGATTTTTTATTTTATATCAAGAAATGATATAATATAATTTGTAAAAAAATGTTTAAAATTGTATTATTTTTAAAGACATATTATTAAGTTTGAGACTAAAATATTGAAAAATAGAGTTCGATGTGGCCTGCTGAACATTACTCTCTGTTAGTTAAAAAAAATTATCAATTTTCGTTGATTCTTAAAAACATATCATTATTAGGTACCTTTGAGCATATTTTTGTGTACAAAATAACATTGGCACAGGGTGCCTTAATACTAATTGGAAAGCTTTATTGTGTATCACATTGTATTTTTCCTTTTACATAATTGTATGTACCGGACTTCTTCATCACGAACTTTTTAGGCTTTGGACTTTTTTACCGTTGACTTTTTATGACTTGGACTTTTTAACCATGACTTTTTTGGTATTACACCAATATTACTTTATATTGTATTTTCCTACGAAAAGTAGTAAGAGTTACTTTTGTATAATTTTTATCCCATGGTGTCATGGTGATTTTACATTTTAATACATATGTATTATTAAGACATTAAGTTTTTTATATATATTGGAGTAATGGAGTAAATGAGTAGTATTTAACTACTCAAGCAGGTATACTAGGATTTCTAAACCACAAATAAATATTATTTTTATTAAAGTAGTACAAATATAATAGGTACTACCAAAACGTGATCGGTGTATAGAAAATAGAAATCTAGGATGCCAACTCTATTTGGAATACAAAATTCACTAATATAAATATTAAAAATATATCAAACAATAATATACAAACTACAAATGCAAATAAAATATAAATAAATGAACTTTGATTTATCAATCATTACCAATTTAATTGGGTAGGAAATCTATAACATTAATGATGATAGTCGATAGATGCTGATATGATAATCGTATATTTTGGGTAAAACAAAAGATCTTATTTTTCAACCTATTAACCTATTATGTGTAAAAAAATATATATTGATTCAGGGGGGAATGTCTCAGTCCAGGGGGAAGGTATGGGGGGTAGTGGGAAATGGCCAAATATCGGAAAAAGCCATGAATGATGTATAGCAGTGATAACTCTTATATAGTCTCATTCATCTAGTAAATACAAAATGTATAGGTACAATTTACATATTATTATAAGTTATAACTATAATATAATAGAATACATCAAATATTATTTTATTATTATTATACCCGGGATATAACTTCGGCTCTGTGTAGTGCGTAACTATAAAATAAACTTTAGACTACCAAAAAGTCAGTGTATATTGTATATAAGTCTGCGGTAAATAAGACCGGCACACATAAATATATAATTGTGTACAAGGAAAAAACGATGTTATGTACAATTAGCTTTTCAACTATATTAATATAAAATTTAATTAAATGATTTATTCGACGAAATTAACTATTATACCTACCGATATTGTTGGAAATATCACGACTTGTTCGTATAATATTAATATTAATATAAAAACTACTTTCTTTGGACTTTGAAAATTGCTTTTATCTTAATTACCTGGTTTGTCGAATATTACTCTAATACAGGCATACAGCTATATAGTATATACATTATACGTATTATTCTTTTGTATGAGTGCGGACACCTGTTTATTTTCGTCGGTACAATAATATACATATATATATAAATATATACTATACAATATACATGTTTCGGTTCGGTCTCGGGGGACTCGTTCCTATATATATGCTGTACATGTATTCACTAACCATATATATATATATATATAATTTTTTTTTCGACGACTGTACATCTACACTATACATCTATAGGCCTCGAATCATAAAGGGTCGGAGAAGCAGCTGCCAAGAAGAGACATCAACTGCTGAATTTATCTGCAAGCGATAACATTTTAACGTGAGCCGAGGGTGTGCGCACAGCATGTACAATATAAATAAAAGTGGCAGAGGGTTTCCAGTTTTCGGTGGCGTACTACGTACCCATGGGGTGTTGTACCGGGATGCGGTAGTCGTCGTAAACATTATATTAGAAAATATAAGGGTGAGCCTAACCGCCTATATTATACGTATACCCGTTTATAGGTATATTCGTCGACCGTCGTGTTATAAGTTCAAACTCCCGATGGTCGATACTCACATGATTTATGAAGGGGAGAAAACTCGTTTTATCTTCGCATATATACGCATCGACCGTCCTTATACTGTAATACATTATTATATAATATTTAACGACCAAAGGTTGTGGCGAGGTGTACCTATAGATTGAAGGCTGTATGTAGTTATATATATGTATAGTAGCAGCTGCAGGCTTGAGAGTTGTTTGATAATCGTGCTAGCTATAGTCAGAATGTATAACTGAATAAGGGGCGTGCAGGTCGTATAGGACCATAACCGCATATATAGACATTAAATTTTGTCGGCGAGTATAGGCCTGCCATTCGACTAGTATGAGACGCAAGTTGGAGAGATTTATCTTGCGCGGATGTCAGAAGAGAGAGAGAGTGAGAGACAGAGAGAAAAAGTGAATGAGAAAAAAATGTTTTGAGAGTTATTTTTAAATTAAGGATAGGTGCCTGCTGTGCACGGGCTGCCACTGCAGGATATCAATTAATATTATTATACACGATGACTATAATATTATACTTCGTACTGCCGCCGAACAGTATTGCTGTGCACTTCAGGATTCACTGAGACTTGTTCTCTAGTCCGTTCGTTTGGTTATAACAAGAATATTTTAGTGTCGTTCGGATGCCCCGGGATGATAAGGTATAATAATTGGGAACTTTAGGTACGTAAACATTCCATTTTTCATATTTTATACTATTGGCCCGATGAAAAAATTAACAAAAAACAATGAAATATTGTATAGTGCGTGTGCGGTATGCCGGTATGATTGGGAAGCCCGAGAAAGGTCAAAGATTTCGGCCGGGGGAAAAAAACATGTTTATCGCTTGTATACGCCGTACAAGTTTGTGACGTTTGTGTCATCTGAGATGACTGAGATCAACTTGGATGCTGTTATCGATGATTTTGCTATGAAAAAGGCCAGAAAAGGAACACTTTAATTAAACCTAATAATTATTCATTATAACTACTGTTAAATAGTTGTTTAATTTTTTACATTATTTTCTTCAATTTTAATAAAACTATAAAAGATTTTATATACCATATATTATGTTTGTTTTATTTACAATTCATCCAACTTAAATATTAAGTATCGCTACTGCATAAAAATGCCATACAGCTTTATAAATCTCAGTAAAATAAGTATATATAAGTGAAGGGGCCCGGAAATAATCAGCCCTGGGGCCCACAAAAGCTCTCGCCGGCCCTGGTCATCTCGCACATCGTTTAAATATCAATCCGCAGGGACATGTTATTATATTTGAATATTTCGTATTTCGTAGGAACAGCCGCCCGGTCTATTACGCACACGACGTGCGCAGCACTTAGGGTTCCCACGTAGGCGTTAGCTCGATCGATCGCCGCTCGGGCACCGATTCTAATATTCTATACGGCATACGCACGCACTGTAATTCTGTATTCGATATTACAACAGTACAATATTGTGATGACGGCCTAATCTAACTTGCGCGTGCGGGCAATCCAACGATCTGAGCAACACGACTCACGGCGGGGAACACTGGAACAGCTCAGCCCGGGGGGGGGCACCGCCATTGTTCGCCGCCAGAGTGCCTGACGATGGTGTCGTTCCGTTTCTACTACAACAGTGCGCCGCCGTGACGAACAGCTGTTTTCGTAGAAATAACGCAGTTGGCTGTCCGTCACCACTGTCCACCCGCCCGCCAGCGAACGTCGTCGGTCATCCCCACCATGCCGAACAAGTAACTGCGTAGCACACGTCTGGCCCGCGGTTCGTCGTCGTCGTCGTCGTCGTTCGTCCGTCCGTCCGTCCCGTCCCGTCAATCGTCATCAGCCAGAGTGGCAGACGGCAGTGCCAGCGTGCCCATTCTCCACACGGACTCCGTCACCTTCGGTTCCCTCCGCCGCTCGTTCGTCGTGCACTAGTCGCCGACGTTCTGCGCATGCGCCGAGTTCCGGTCGGGCCCACTGTACAACTATCGTCGACGATAGGGACAAGTTCAGACTTTCGGACTCAGACTTCAGCTTCGGCCTAGTGTCGTGGTTGGTAGCTGCCTTAGTCTTCGTCGCCGTTGTTCAACTGTCGTATCATCGTCGACTGCGACGGGGGCGGTTTTTACTTTATTAGTACGTTCCGTCTTTGTCCCCGCTGACGCCAGTCATTCACCGCCTCACCTTCGCCTCCGCCACTACAATCCGTCGTCTCAGTCTTCGGCCACCCTCACCTGTTACTTGAACGACTTCGCTACAACAGCCAGTGAGTAATGTCCCCGAGCATGACAATGTATATAGCTCATAGATGTTATTTACTAATTAGAGTGGAAAGAATTTAGTGAAATTTCATTAGCCACGTCTAAATAATGAAGTAAATTATTGAATTTTATTATTTTAACATATATTTTTTATTACCTCCCTAAATTTAGGTATTATTGTAACTGATATTTTACTAAATTGCTCATATTTGTGTATGTATCTGTATTAGGTCATCGACAAATTATTCTTGATTTGTAAAATTGATATTGCTTGTTACTGACGGTACGCGTCTTCGATCAAAAGTCATGGATGAAGATACGGACTGCCCTCACATTTCGGAAGCGGCAGAGGGTTTGAAGTTAGATGTAGAAGAAATTAGAGCAACATTAAACAATCGGAGTTGTAATGGTGAGATACCATGTTAACATGTTGAGTAGAGAGTACATGACACCACAGTAATAAATAAATATTTTAATGCAATGTGGTGATTACGTCTCGAGAATTATTATTATGATTATTATTACTATAGTAAGGTTCTTACTATAACTATTATTGTTATTTGTTTTTTTATTACATCTATTGAGGTTAAACTAGTTTTAAACAGTTAGCCACAGAAGATTAAACAAGGCGGTACTGGTGGTAAAATACCTTTGCCTCTATCGCTCTATGACCCTTCTAAATTAATCTTAAGTATTGGGTTAGTTTTTAGCAAGTAGGTTAAAAACTTTCTAGTTAAACTTTTGCATGTTATATAGTACTTATTTTTTTAGAAAAAATTATAACCGTTTAAGTGTGTGCTTGTTGATTTGGTTTTCTTATGATTATATTAAAGTAATTATCATAATATATTTCATAACTTCAAACTAAAGTTTATCAGGAGAATTAAACTTTGACCTTTTGTTATAATTCTAATCATTAAGTTAAATTGATTATTATAATATTATATTGCATGTAATTTTATTACTTTTATAATTTTATCACACAGTTATAATGCCTAAATGTAATTAGTGTTTGTTTTGCTATCCCTAGACCCTAATAATATGCATGCGTGTTTAGAAATATAATTGCCTGGAATGGAATTTGAACATTTTTTTGCTCATTCTAAGGACAATTTTAGGTATTTATTTTAAATTTTAAATAATTATGTGGCAAAACATTATTTGTAGATATTTTTAAATTCATTGGCAGAAGAATACTTGTGCAGTGTACATTTCCCCTTCGAGTATTAGCCAATTTTTATTTCCCTTACATGTTAACTCATACAGTGATACAAAATAGTCATTGTATATATAGGATTTAAATATAATTACTTACTAAAAAAATGTCAAAATATGTTCTTAATTGAAATTGGTGGAAGGGGTTGCTTATATTTAAGTCTTAATTATTTTTGAAATCTGTGATGCAATGTCCATCTTACATATAATATAAAGATTTAGTCATTATCTCTTTCCAACGAATTATCAGTTCTTATATATTTATATATACATATATAAAAGAAAGTGTCCCCCTGAGAAATCAATGCAGTGCCAAAACCACTGCATGGTTCTATATTTGTCTCATTTAAGATTGAATTTTTAACTTAGAAGAGTAAATGTTTTGCCTTATTGTTTTCAAGTAGATTATATTCTTTTGTAGTTAACACTGAACCGCTTTCGTGCATGTTGACTGAACTGTCGAAACACCTTCAAACTTTCTAAGTTTGACCTTCGTCTTGATAATCTCATCAATAGTCACGAGTTCAATGTGGATGCCTTGCTTTTTTTTTTATACACTATGCTCCCTCATTTTAAATTTTAATGTATCATCCCTACCCTAAGTCCTTAAATAACTTTGTATTGTGCAAAATCAAGAGATTTATATTGTTTACTCGCTAGTTAACACTACTATTGAGATCAAAACTGATCGAATTTGATTTTATACAAGGATTTCAGTAAAGGCCAGTGGTTTAGTGTAGTATTAGAATTGAATATTTTCCACCATCAATCTTTCAATCAGTGACAATGCAACTGTTCTCCCAAAGAAAGACTTGCTGAATTAATTGTTTGAAAACTTATTATTTTTGATTAATTTGGTACATGAAGTGAAATGGTAAAATGTTTACAAAACGTTAAGCTTTTATGTATTGTATGTTTGAAAAGCATATTCTTGTCGTTCAATGTATTATATAGTTTTAGATCATAAATTTCTGGGTCAAAAAATTCAATCATAATACAATATTTATTAATTTATCATTGTTACGGGCAAAGTTGGAAGAAGTCGGGCATTGTGCACAGATTTCATAGAGCAGAATTAGAATAAGTTTATATTGTCCAGACATTGTATACAGCGCCCAATTAAATTTGAGCACTGTAGGTTAAATATTGAAAATATAAAAAAATTAAATAAAACATCTTACTGGGTATTTTAATAAACATAAAAAACTTTAAATAGATGCCTCAAATATAAGTTGTTTATTAACAATTTTTAAATCTATTATCCAATTAGGTTATCTACTATTGAAGAATTAAAATTATTATCAAAAGGTGATTTTACATAAATAAATAAATATTATTACATAACATATATTTCGTACAATTAGATAGGTATCATGTAAGTCATGGTATCAAACAAATAAAATATGTAACTAAAGGTATTATTAAATATTTTTTCAAAAAAATGTATTATATTATATGTACCAGAAGTACATAGATTGCCTGGAAAAAAAAATAATAACTTGTAGTTAATAATTATGAAGACAACATGCAATTAATTATATGCCATAGTATATAATATATATATTATCGATACTTTGAAATTTTGACAATTCTATGTTTTTGCATTTGAAACAGTTATACCCCAGGACAACACAATTCCCCTGGCCGACCTCCCCCAAAAATATGAAATTAAAAAAATATAATTTCAGCACACTGTTTTCTTTCCAACAAAAAATCATTCACAAAAATCATTTTTTTTGTGTTTGAGTCCCTACCAACAATCATATATTTTTTGACATTTTTAAGTCGTAACAAATCAAACTTTTTTTTTAACTTTTCCCTTAAGACGACGCTACACTTCTATGACGTATTGTCTTTGTCTTACAAATGTTAAACTTGGAAAAATCGGTTTAGTGCGGATAAAAACCACTTAAGGTTGTAAGCCAAGCTAAGCAACTAAATGTTCACTCTACAAAGAGGAAGTCGGTACATTTTTTGTGCAACATTGTTTTTATTTTTTGCAATACACCAATGAAAAAAAAGTGCACAACGTACAGATAGATTAATATCAGAAATATCAATATGTAATTTAAACAAGCAATTTCTGGCTATTTTTTTGCTTTTCATCATCTTTTTGGTTTTTATTTGTGGTAAAGACTCAAAGTGAAAACTTTAATTGGGAAAAGAGTTTTCCATATCCACTTTAATTTCTTGAAGACATTTTGTCTGTGCTCGACTATTTTTCCAATTGAAAGAAAAAAAAAATAACTTTTAAAGCAACTTGTCATTTTTTTTTTTCTAGTTCAGATTTAAGTATATTTGAGATATGAAAAATACTAATTCTAATGTCATATGATCCATGATATTATGCTTTCTGCAAATGTTTGCCATAAACATGCCATTACTTAATTATTATCTTTGTAGTTTTTGGCCTTGGAAGTTGGGTATTCGTCCATAATCTGAGATCTTCAAGGTATGTTCTACGTTCTGGAGGAACTTTTTCGTGACAAATTAATGTTATAGAGTCTTATCATTATTGTAATACCTAATGGTTCTATATTTTTAAGTAAATTTATTGATATAGTCTCGTCCTGCACATTTTATTTTATGTAAAAATATTTATGATGTTAATTCAGCTGCGCACAGAGGAATTGTGGGTGCTAGTGTAGCGTGCAATCTACCAGCTTGTTTTTGGATTTAACTTACATGTATTTCAAAAATATTAACTTAAATATAAAATATAAAAATCATCCATATAATATAAGTTTCATTTTAGACAATTTAGTCGTCGTTATTTATGTATGCCGCCCACGTATCTTCTAAAAATGCAATGAACAAATCTGGTTGACTTTTCCGCCACATCTTCCAACAATACTGATCCAAATGTAACTGAAGCATATGGATAGGTACGCCTCTCTTTTTCTTCAGTATGGATATTTTCGCATCCAACCATGATCTTTTAACACTCTGTGTGTGCGCACCTGTTAAGGAGTCAATATAATTTTCTTGATGATTAACAGTTTCATGAATGAACCCTTCTGATGTTAAACATCGGTATGAGGGCCACTCATCTGAGTGAATGGCAGAACCACCTTCACATTCCATTTTAATAATAGTTAAAAGAGTATCCTTGTCACGGTGTTCTCCGTAAAAATACCTACTGTCATTTCCATGCTTGAGACCGAAAACCCATGGTCCATCAACCCTGGCACCATGGTTGCGGTTGTTTTGGACCTGTGAACCCTAAATTACCGATAAAGAACTGGATAAGAGGTAATGGCTAGATCACAGGTAAGCAGTAGATCGCACGCTACACTAGCACCGAATTGTGTTAGTACATTCAGTTTAGAAAAGTATGTAAATAAAAAGTCTTTTGCTACGCACTGTCTTGCAGACAGACCGGACATTGATAAAGACCAATGAATAAAAATTATAAATTATAACACTAGACCATATAATATTAATGGTATTTACTTTTTTTTTCTTGTCTGCTGGCCACATAAAATTAGTCCACGGGCCACCATTTTGTGACTTATAGGTTCTGAAAGTTTTCTGGGTTATGGACCCCATTCAAGTACGAAACAAACATGATTTACAGTATAAATATTCAGTTTCTAACTTTGTTCAGCTTTTGCATTCCTAAAAAAAAACTCAGTATTCATCTATAGACCACCGGTTAAAAACCCCAAACCTAGACCCTAAACAAACGACTAGATTTGCTAAGTGGTTCTTATGCTTGGTATATTTATAAATATAGTCGATATGGACAATATGGTATATATTGACATACTGTATGCATATTAACCTAGATCAAGGGTCTCCAACATACGGCCCGCCAAGCCAATTAATGTTTTGAAAATATATTAGTTTTTTATTGATACAGATTTATTAATTACTAAAAATAAATCTTTATATCTTAAATTTCATTACTTCTCTAAAAAAATTAGCCCATATCGCCAAAGCATATCTCGGATATGGACCAATCCTCCGTAAAAAAAAGATTATAGACGCCTGACCTAGACCATAATTGTGGTTATATTTATACCTGCTGAGAGGTATTCTTACTAGTAATTAAATATTCAAATAATTCAGTAAATCACTATACGTAGTTCACAAACTTTAATTATTATAATTTACATAAGCACAATTTCAATAAAAAAATTGAGGGTGCTTAAGCTCTGCATTTTCTGGACATTTATAATTATGAGTGAGTAAGGCTTTTTTGAAGAAAATATTCTATAAGTTATAAAATTTTAACATTGAACACTTGGTAGATCTAATCGGTGGTTTGAGTGCCACCTGAAATTGATATTGTCTTTATACTTTTTCATTATTTTTTTTATTAATGTTAGTTATAATATATTTAAAAAGTTTAATTCATTTTTTTAACAACTTTTATACATTATAGAAATTATCTACTGAAACAAATATGAACTAATGTATCACATACTAATACTTTCTTTAGTGTAGTATACAATAGATTTATTAAAATTATTAAATTGTAGTAATTATTTGGTTGTGTTGTACCTAGCTATATAAATACTGTTATTTTTTATTAGTTGGCGCTTGTGTAGAGTGATGACGTAATTTAAAGTATAGTTGTTGGTTTAAATGTAAGTACCTATCTAGTTTTCAGTAATTAGAAAAATGATAACTACACACAGAATTACTTCTAAAATTATAGTTAACTTTACATTTTATTTATTAGATAAGTGATATTAGAAAGATAGTTGTTGTAGTTAGAGTATATGGTCAGGTAAATTTGAATTGTTGGATATTTCTGTAAAAAAAATTATTAGATTGAAATTAATGTCAACGACCAAACTTGTTAAGATTTTTTATTATACCTATTTGGCCTGACATTAAAACTGGTTTTACATTTACTAGGTATACAGATTGATGTTTTCAAAATTCTTCATTTACACAAGTCTTACCTATATAACAGGTTATTAATTTCATTTTAACCTTTAATTTAAAAATAAAATCAATATAATAAACTCAAGCATAATAATCTGTGTAGAATTGTTTATAAAATGTGAATCAACCGATGCTTTTAAATTTATTATAACAACAACTACACAACCCTATCATGTGTTTTGAAAGATGATTAAGTAAGCCAGAATAATTATTTTGGATAGCACTAAGTTCAGATGACTAACTCATGGAAACTTAAAAATTAATAGAGAAAAAATAATTATTATTTTATTTTATTTTATATTTTAACTTTGGGCTGATTATATTATGTCCATAAAACTATTTAAATGTGTTTAAACTTGTCTTAAATTTTGATTAAATAGATAAGTGAGAGAAACCGACATTACCTGATGGGTTAATATTAATTATTCATACATTTTTATGTACAAAGTCTTCTGCTAAAAAATGTATATTTAACTTATGACTAGGGTTTGGATTTGAAAGATATATAATCAATAATGATGAAACTGGCCAATGAGGACCCCACTATACCTTAGTACTTAGCATTCAATTATTGTCTGTTCGTTCTTTATATCTTAATATTTGTAATTTTTCTCTTAATTATTATGTATACTATACAATGTAATTGGGCACGACCCGTATTTAATAATAAATAAATAATAATAATAAAAGTATCTAAATTGTGAAAAAATACCAAAAAAGCATTTAATTTATATAAAAACCTATTACAAAATTTACTAAATAATTGATTTCCGTTAATATAACTAGTTTGTATTAAAAAAAAATAATTTCCAATATGATACAATGTACAAAATGATAAATTAAATTGCCGTAACAAAAACTTTATCAATATCGCTGATAATAAATCCTATTGAGGAAGTCGCACCTGCATGTGGTGTCTCTGTCTTACACACAGACGACGTACCAAATTTTTGTTCTCCAGTTTCAATAGTGTGCTGTCAGTTTTGACATTAGAGTGAATTGACCTATTATCAAACTTTTAGGTAACAACATCATCTGGTCCCCCTTTGTTTTATTATGATATTTTAATTTTGAAGTGAGTAATGAGTATGTAAGACAGGAATGGCCAACCCGTGGCCCGCGAGATTCATTTGCTAAATAATAATTTATTTTTGTGTCAATAGAATATTCTGGAATGCTAGCACTGGAATTCTAATCTAATCTGAAAACAACCTGTATGAGTAGATACCACCTCATAGCATATTAATATATTGTAAGAATATAACCTAACAGATGAAAACCTGCAACATCAATTTTGATGTGCAAATAAGAGCATTTCTATAGATTTTCAAAAGCTTAGTGAACGAGTTAATAAACAAATATTCTACTAAATATATAAATAAAAAATATTATATTATCATCTGTGAATGTAAATTATAAATTCATTCTGTTTATTTTAATAATTAAAACATATTTAAAACTTAATTACCTAATTAATACACCAAAAAATTTTTTTGTTTTGTTCAAATCTAAAATATATAATTTAGTATGTGTCCCGTGAGCTTATAATGTATTTTCAATGTGGCCTGCAAGATCTGTTGGGTTGGCCACCCCTGATGTAAAATATTAATGTTTTACATACTCATAACTTACTTATAAATTAAAATGTCGTAAAAAACCAACGAGAAAACACAAAATGTTGTTACTTAAAAGTTTGATTTTAGGTAAATTCACCTAATATCAAAACTGGCTACACCTTATTGAAACTAGCAAACTATAATTTGATATGTTGTGCATGTGTAAGAAGGAGACAACACATGCGGGTGTGACGTCCTCTTAAAACTAATTTTGAACTTAACATCGACCATGTGTTGTTTTCACAAGCTCTTATCTTATTATTTTAAGAAAACTATCAGGTATATTGATATTATAATACATACAATTTAAAAAAGAGTAAAAAGAATTTATAGGTAAAAAAAGCAAATTAAAATATTCACCCATTATCTTAGGAATTAAAGGAAACACACTTTAATTAAAAAATTATTTTTCCATTGTTATCCAAATAAAAAAGGCATTTGCTTTCAAATCCAAAAACTACTTATGACAATGATTGCTTTTATTAGTAAGCCATGGTTTTTGTCGAAAACATTTTATATTATTTTACTACCATTTCCCATTGTTGTATTGTTTACTTGGATTTTATATTACATCTTATGTTTTAAATATTGTATCATATGTAGGTATATTATGTATTTTCTTGGTTTGATCTTATATAGGTATTACCTATAAGATTTATGGGTTTGGGCTTTTGTTATAACAATAATTTATTGACTATGCAATAAATAATAATAATAAATATTTGGTCCAATATGCTTTATGTAAGTTACTTTGATATAAAGTATGTAAGTTGTATACTCGTATGTACCTTGATGTTCGTAATTGCATGTGGTTTTAGTGAATTGGACAAGCTGGAAACGTGGAGGAAGGTTTGGAGGTACATAAATTAAAAATAAGTAGGTCTAAAAAACTATGTGTCTAAAGAATTCAAGTATTTAGGCTTAGTTTTGTAAAATAATGAAGAAATCAAAGGAACCTTAAAATAAATGTGTGTAGTGGATAAAGTAGAGGTGGGGTTACTAAAGTTTTTGATATAAATGATATATTATAAGTATATAAGGAAAATATTGTAAAACTGTAAAGGGACAGTAGTAGGTGTTTGGAACTGATTGTTTTTCATTGAGTTACAAACATAAGAAGAAATATAGAACTACTAGAAAAAATTATGTTAAGATGCATAGGTTCTATAGCTATATGAAAAAAGATAATACATTAACATAACAGTATATTATGTAACGGTGTCACACATATGTGATCCACTACATTACTCCCCCTCCCTTAAAAATTAAAAAAAAAACAAACATGAATCACTAAAAATAGTTATCCTAAAAAAATTGTACAATGATACCTTTTGCAACAATTTTTTCCTTATTTTTTCCTTTTATTTTTTTGTAATTACCAATATAAATATACTAGCTGAACCCGTGCACTTCGTTGCCCTTAAAAATTGGCAACTTTTAAAAAAATTATGATTATTCAACTCCCATTGGGTATAACTCGCTGCAGTAAGTGCAACTTAGCCACCCTGATAAGCAATCCGACTACGTCGGATCACGGACAAAGTTCAATAACTCGATTTGAAGAATGAATGACAATCAATAATAAATAAATACTAATTTCTGCTGTTGACTGTAACCAATGGCAACTATTAAATAAAATAAAATATCGAATTTCCATCGTGAACCTCAAGATCCCTGTTTGAGCATCTATTTAAAATGTGAATTTTGGCAATGCCTTTCTTATTGCACGGTGAAAATATGAGAAGAACTTCTAGTCAAAATTTCAAGTCCGTACGTTGCGTAGTTTTTGAGATACAGCGATCAGTGAGTGAGTGGTATTTGGATTTTATATGTATAGATTATATAAATATGTAATTTTATTATACCTACCAGCCCGCTTTAAGCATTCACATTATACCGTATGACAGCCAAATTACAAATAATAACACTCGCTTCCTGAATTTTAAATTATACAATCTCTAAATTTCTTGAACCAACTTACTTGTTTTCATTTTGAATTTCCAATTATTTCGTTTACATATACTCGGTTAAAATTTTTTTTAACTATTATACATTACTGATAACCGAAATCAAATTTGGATTTTTTATGTACTATAGGTACTGTGTGTAATTTTCTTCTCTGTTCCATTGATAGATCTGGGTTTATATTACATTTTGTTGTACAACCTATTTAAGTATATTCTTTTTAAACAGATGCTCTATAGAATAAATTTCTTTTTTAGCTTCCATTTTTTTGATAAATTTTTTAACAAAGTTTTCTATGCATTATATTTTATTTTGTCTGTGTTTGCTTCACCTAATTTCTAACTTGAATAATATTGACAAAGGTCAGTCTTGTTTTCATTCTAAACAGTTTTGACATTATTTTTATTATCGCTTGACACCTACTATTGTTTGGAGTACATTACTATTATTATATTAAATTTGATATTCATGCCTATGTACCTAACTGAATATTCATTTTTTTTAAATTGAAATTAAATTAACTGACTTATTGTTTGCGTGTTTACCTGCTTTATTAAATATGCTCTGAAATCTGAATAGATCTAGTACCCTGTTCTTCTACTTCTTTTTTTGAAGCCAATATTGGACAGTTATTCCTAAAATGAGCCTTATAATTACAATTATGAATTAAAACACCTTTTTTGTGCCCTAACGTTTGGCCATCCTTCCGAGCCGGTTACAATAAACGCTCTTTATAACGTATATAACGAGCTATTGGTTACGACAAAAAAAAAACTAGCAGGCCCTTATATTCGATTTCTACTGTAGCTGTGTTCATTCTATCATTCGTATAATTTTGTATATACGGTTGGATATATACCTCGTAGGTATTGTAGCTATCATATTTTTTCTATTTTCCGTGTTTTGAAAAGAGTTTGATTTGGTTCAGTGTATCTTTGTGGGTAAACATTTTGAAACTGAGGTCTATCATCAATAGTATTTTGTACATTATTACCATCTCAATTGTAATATTATAACCCATACTATCAGTGTTTTGAAAAAAAATATTTTTATACCCTCCAACGTCCTGATTATAATTTTTTTTTTTTATGGATCATGTTATGCAACCAATTACTATAACCATTATAGTTTAGATTATAACTGTTATTCATAAAATCTATGTTTTCTGAACAATTATTATAACCTTTATTGTTCCAATTACCATTCCTATTTCCTTGGTCAGCATTTTGAAAAAAATTATTATCATTTGAATAACTTTTATGTTTTGGTTCAGTTTTGGTATCATCATTAGCCTTAAGTGATTTAATAAAGATGTTTAAAGTATTTACTTTCTCAGTAAGTTTTTTCATTGCCACTAGGTTCTTCCGTAATAATTTCATCAACTCATACCTTTCCATATTAAGTTTCATCTTGTTGACTGTTTTATTTTCTAAAATCCCAATTTTTTCATATACCTCCTCAGGCAAACTCTTTAATATTAGTTTACAAATCTCCACGTGTCGTATTACTTGAAATGTTCACCGAATGTTTTACTATTGCTTTATAAACACAGAATAATTTAAAAATATTTCGACTTTTTTTGAGTTATTTATTGATGTTTTTATTTCATTTTTCTATAAATATCGATTAAAGTTATTCCATTTTTATCTAAGATTTAAAAATTGTATACAAGATTCTATGTTATGTTTTATAATAGCAGTTTGAGAGTATTAAAAATACATACCTATGTATGATTTTTTTTATTAACATTTTAATTTCAAATTTTGACAAAATTCATCACTCAAGAATTTTTCAAATTATTTTGTAGTTAAAAATGTACATTTTAAATTTTAATAGCTTGAGATTGAAAAATTAAAACAAGGTTTCTCATAAGTATTTAATACTGTAACCAAAAAATCTAAAAAATTATATTAACACGTTTTTTTTTTAAATAGATATTTTAAGTTCAAATTTGGATGAAATTAGATATTTAAATGGGGAATTATGATTTTAGTTATTTTTTTTGTAATTTAAAAATATTATTCTTGGACCTACTTGATATTTTTGAAGTATATCAAATGAAAAGTTTTCAGCAAAAATGAATTCAATTTACTGTTTTTTTTAATAGTAAAATGAATTACTTTATTACCTAACAGATCATCTTTGCTCAGAATCGTTTTTCGTATATCTTGACTTGATATAATTTAATTCAAATTTAACCCATCCATTACAGTAATCCACACAACACCTTATGTACAGCTGAGCTGAACCTACTTTTTTTGTTCATTTATGATCTATAAATAATTTTATGCTCAGTCAAAAAACTTGAAAAATGAATTTAACATTATAAAATTATAATGCTTTGAAGTTAGAATAGCTATATTTGGTGTTCTTTATAATTAAACCATACAGCTAATTTATAGAGATACTGATGAACAACATTTTTCACAAATCTCAATACTCAGATTTCTTACTACCCACTCACCAATTCTCGATACATGGGTTCGGCACTCAGTATATTTTTCCGAGAATAATAAAATTATTCGATTAGTTTTTGATAAGTATTATACATTCATACTTGATATATTGAATATATGGTGAGGGGACAATATTAAGGGAGTTTCAAAAAATTAGATATGTAAATATTATATAAATTTAGGAGCTGCAATTTTGTATAAAAAAAAATTTGAAAATTCATGTGTTGTTCAATAATAATTCAATATTCAGTTAATTCAATACACAGTAAAAAGATTCTAATTTTAATATTAAAAATATTTTTCAGTATGTTTACGAATCGACCAATTATCAATGTGTATGGAATGCAGACAAATTTTATGTGGCCATAATGCTGTTGGTCACAGTACGGCACATTATGAATTTCATAAAACTCACTGTATATTTATTAACATTGAGTCCGCGGCTATCTTTTGGTTAGTTTAATAATTATTATATTGTTTAATATTTGGTCTAAAGGTGTATTTCAAAGAAAAGATTTTAATTGCTTGAAATATTATCTACTTACCAGTCATAAAATTATGTTAATATATTTATATAAGATTAAAAATATTGTTTTCTAATATCTACGAAATTTTTAAATTAAAATATTTTATTTTTAAAGTTTCAAATGTAGTTGTGACGTTGAACCCAAAAATCATGACGACGAACTGAATCGTCTGCGACAATTCATACTATATAATCGTGGACCCAATGCAACTAAAAGTAACAAAAAGAGAAGACGGTAATTATTTTAATAAAAAAATAATAATTAAGTAAAGCAATTATTGTATTAAAGCTTAATTTATTTTTTAATATTTAGGAAAAAAACATCTAAGGCTGTTAAACCAAAAAAGACTAGTTTTAAACAAGGTCCTAGAGCTAATAAAAAAGCCTGTATACCTAATAATGAAAATGACTGTTTTATGAATGCAGTTACCCAAGGTCTTTGGTAAATATTACTATTGATTAAATTTAAAGTGTTGTTTAAAATAACTTGAAATAAACTGTATAGTTAGATTTTATATAAAGAATAAATTATAGTGTTTAAAATTCAAATGTTTGTAAATAAAGTCTGAAGTATTTTACTTATGTCTTTAATTGTGCATGACGCTCTTTGTTTGACGTTTTAATCATGTACGTTTATAAATATTACTTTTTCCAAATTGTTCATTAAATTATTTGTGTAAATGTTCTATAAAAATAAAATATTATTCATAAATGAACTATTTATAGAATGAAATTAACAAAATCTTATTGCTATTGTTTTTTTCAAAACTGTTTTGATCATAATTTTAGGTTTCTATACTATATATAGAATACCTTTACCTAACTGTATCTGTTGTGATTTTTGTTGTCTTGGTTACCAATTCTATTATCAGTTTTACAATAACAGGATTTTATTGTATAATATTTTTTGGTTCACTCCCTAGTACTAGAAATATAATTATTTACACAGATTTGTTGGTTATCATACGTGATCTACAAACAAATATTAGGTATGCTCTATCAATTTATGTTTATTGGTGCCATATATGCTATCCACCACAACATTATTGTCTATAATATATTGTTTTATACACATTAAACAAATTTTAAAAAATGTTTTGATATTTTGCTAATAATCATCAAAGACATTTCTGTATATCTTGGAACCAGTTCAATCTTTTTATTAAACATTCTTATTTCCCACCTATATTTTTAAATTTTTGAATTTACAGTTTATTGAACTAACATATTTAAAACAATAAGTGTATCTATTAAAGCTTAATATATTTTTAATATTTAGTGAACAAGAACCTCAAGCTGTTGTACCAAAAACAGTTGACAATTCAGAAATAGCACCTAAAGCTGTTGTACCTAAAAAAGCACTCAAAACTAAACCTAAAAAACCTTTTTATAAAAGAGGTCCTAGAACTACTAAAAAAGTTGGTATATCTAATAGTGGAAACAATTGCTTTATGATTGCGGTTTGGCAATCGCTTCGGTAAATATTATTTTGTTATTTATTACATTTAAAGTGTAACCTAGTAAAACCTGACTTAATAATAATACAGTATAATGGGTTGAACTCAAAATTCAAATGCATTTCTTAACCATTAGTCTGTTTTTATTTCCTTATTCTGAAAGGAGTATTGTATTTTTGTATACTACTGTATATTATAATAACTTGCATATTATATTGAACCATTTCTTAAGGAATGAAATTCTTCAAGAATTTTGTTTACCCAAATTAGATGTTGGCACCATCATTTATATGGTTCATTACCCTGTTGTGTTTTATTTTTTACACTGGTTTGAACCAACACATTTCTTGCCTTTTTCTTTTTATCATCTATTTTAGTCCAGTTCTAAAAATCTCAACATTATGTAAATAATTGTATGCATATTTTATCCATATAAATTTATAAACCACTAAGTAGTTGAATTTATGTACTATTGTATTTTACAATATTTACTCTAGATAACAGGCAGGCACGGTTCTAGGACTACATTTTCGTATGGGCAACAGTAGATTTATAATTAGGTTTGAACTGTGAATAATATTCCTCACTATTCCTCTCCCTTCCCCAATAAGGGGCACCATAAATTTTGGTATGGGCAGCTGCCCACCCTGCCCATACGCTAGAACCGCCGCTGATAACAGGTTGTATTATAATTTTTACTACTTATCATCAAAATCATTCTTTTAATTCCGCCTAAAGACAATGCTATCTCTGTTCCTCATAATAGACCACTGCCCTCTTCTGTAGTTTTGTATCAACAATTCCCATATAGGTATTACATTTTTTTTTCATATTTGCTCTACTTTCTGTGATAAAATTCTAACACATATACTATGTTTTAATACTTAACAGTAATCAAATTTTATGTGCAAGTTTTTTATTCTTATTTCAAGTAATTATATTAATATTCATCATGCTTTTATATTGTTTTTTGTGTGATTTGTTTATAGTAATTATCAGTTTAATTTTAAATGGTTTTGTCCATCTATTGAAAATAGATATTAATTATAAATTAGATCTCCTTAAATATTTTGTTTTCACTATCTTCTATGTTTAATTAATTTGTTACACTAAACATACATAATTACTGACCTAAAACCACCAATTTTATTATAGTCTATTAAAATATTCCTCTGTTATCACCAAAAATCACCAATAATTTTACTAAACTTTGATTTATTTATTCGTTAAAATTGATTTCTATAATATATTTTAATCAAAACTTTCTAGATGTACATAGGTAACTTCTTATATACTAACTATTTTATTTATTTGTTTAATATTTAATACTCATTCTGGTCTTAACGTGAGTCGTAACTTGTGTTCATTGCTGTCATAAATTGAGTCTCTTATATTTTGTGATGTAATTTATTAGCTTATTATCAGTAAGTATAGTATTTATTGACCACTATATTTTTTGGTGAGATAGGTTAAAAAGTATTCATTATAGTACTACCTAATTAACTCCAATGAAGTAAACCACAAAAGTTCCTTTCTAGTTTTAACAGTTTGAATACATTGAATACACTTTATTTATATCTTTTATGGATACATCATTTAAAGTATTCAATTTAAAATAATAAATTCAAAATTGATAACTACCTTATATGCATTTAAATTATTTGATTAATTATTCACTAAATTGCATTAATTTAAAGTTTACCATGTAAATATTAATATTGTATATTCTGATATATATGATGTAAAGACGAACATTTTTTTTGTAGAATGCATTGCAGTGTATAAAATCTTAAGTTTTTTTAGGGGGTTAGGAGGGCTTAGCTTCTTTAGCTCATAGATAACTTAAAACAACCTATATTTAGTATTTGATGTATTTGACCTTTTATCAATTATACAGTTCAATAAAATAGTATATACTTTTAATTTGTGAAGTGAATAATATGTAACTACTAACTTGTACTTTTTAGATACTTGTATTAATTTATTTTATCTAATTTTTCATATATTTTAGTCATCTAAAGCCATTTATATATTGCATGAAATTGTTCAAACTTGTTGAAATATGCAATAAGAAAAATAATAACAATTCAGATCCAAGGTTGCAAGATTGTATAGCCCAAGAAATGTGGAAACTAATGGTGACATTAGTTGACTGGGAAAAACCTCCGGGCTATAAATTTAGAGAAGCAATTTCACCAACTGCTCTTCAACAAATTGTCTGCAAAATTAAACCTCGCTACAAGTTAGTAAATATATTACATTAAATTAAACATTTATAATTTTTAGTGATTTAAAATTAAAACAAATATGTATATTTAATAAGGACATATTACAGTATTTTAAGTATATAAAAAATGTATTTTTTATGCATCAATTACTAATTATATTTTATATAATATAGCAGTGGTGTTTAAATGTATTTTTATGTGGAGTATAGAATTAATTTCATGAGTCTTTCTATCTCAGTAGCAACTTTGATTCTACCAACCATTTACCCACCTAGGCCTAAATCATATATCCAATAGTATAATTTGTTGGCCGTGATTATAACTTATAAATACGCTAAACTTCTGTATAGATTAGTGAAAAAAATAATAATTATTCATAAGTAGTTTATGATGTGTACGAGGGGCATGACCCCTATGGCTCCCCCTAAATGTAGCCGCACATGATCTATCTCCATTAATTGTTTGTAAACATATTGTAATTAGTATTTAGTATCTACCCTATGAAGTATAAAAGTAACTTGGTAATTAATATGTTGAGAATTTGGTATAATGTCTAATCTTTAAAGAATTTTAGTATAATAGTTAGTAAGATTAATAATAACAATATATTGTCAAGTCTCGATAACTTGAATTATTTTTTTGTCGCTAGAAATTATTTTAATTAATTCGAGTTAAAATACATAAGTTGAATTAATTTTTATCTTTCTTGACATTCGAGTTATCGAGACTCAACTGTATCTTGTTGGACAACCACTGTTTAATGTATAATGTGAACCAAAAAATTCCAATATTACTAATTAATATGTTATCAGTTATATTACAAAAAATGTTATACATATTTAATAATGATATTGTACTAAAATTATAATGAATATTTAGAGGATTTCATCAACATGATGCTCATGAATTTTTGATGTTTACATTGGATACTTTACATTCCGAGCTGAAAGATGAAAAAAGTAAATTGTTGTTAGAGGAGGGAATAACAGATGAAAACCCTAGTAAAATTGATACACTTGTGTCATTGATGTTTCGTGGGTTTTTATTAAGTGAGGTGATTCATTTTTCACTTAATCACTATTAGTTTTGATTTTTGTACAATATAGAGTAGGGCGTAAAGTTTCAGTCATGTTTAAGCAGAAAATTTATGGTGTTCAGAAAATAATAAAACATCAGATCTTAAAAATCTATTTTATATTATATAGTTTTAATTATATTAATAGTTTTATGTTGAAAAATTACTTAAACTGTCACTGACTATCATTCAGATTTTAGAACATTTTAATTAATTAAATATATGAATCATTTTTTTATGAAGTTTGGTTTAACATGAACGCCTTACTCTATACATATAACATAAGCTTGATCCATATAACGCGGTTGAAAAAATTATCTATCATGTATTCAATCATACAGAAAACAAAATTAATCTTTACGTTAAATGGATCTTCTTATATATTTAAATAAAATGTGAATTTTCTTTACAGGTTCTTCCAAATTGTATGTTTCATTTCATTATGGGTGTTCTATAAGGCACTAAGTGATATTTGTTCAAATCTTAGTTATTAACTTTATAACTTCTTGTTTTAATTTAAAATTAAGAAATAGGTCCATGAGAATTCACTTAAATACAGCACACCCACAATTTTTGCCTCCATCTTTTAAGTGCGTAACATAGCAAATTTACTCTCAGCTGTTCACATTTAATTTGTTAGTTCAAAAATTAGAGCGATTTAACTATTATGAAACTTAATGGTAAGAACATTATTTGTGTTCGTATGTAGGATTTTGTCTGATGATTAATTTTAGATTCTATACGGAGCGATGAATGTATTCATTTTACAATGATGTGTGTTTTTTTTTAAATTTTTTAATTTTTGTGCCTGTCATTACCTTTTAGGACAGTAAAAATGCTTCGATTTTCTTCAATAGTACCTTTTCTGATAGGAAAGTGAAACTAGTTGGTACTTTGGGAGGTCAAAAGTTAAAATTTCCCAGTAGTTTTCAAAAGCGCCGTGAAAAACAAATGAAAAATTAAGGAAATAACGGGAATTTTTACAGAAAACCAATTTTCGACAAAATCGATTTTGGTTTTTGGTATAACTCTCGTTAAGAAATGACGGTAGATACATGAAATTTTGACTAAATGTTTATATAAGCATTTTCTACACACCATAGCATTTTCAAAATATTCTGACTTATTTTGAGCTGTTAACGGACATTTTCAGTTTCCAATTTTTTTAGTTTTTTTTTCTATAAATGTCAATAAAATGTTATTTGTTGGGTTAAAAATCTTGAAAATTTAATAGTAGGCTTCTAATATATTATAGTTTCAAAGGCAGATGAAAAATATTAAAAATCCGTAGTCACAGCGGAGTGACATTCACTTGACCCCCTTTTTTTTGTTGAGTTTTGTGTTCATAAAATAGCGCACTTTAATAATGCTCATAACTTGCTTAAAATACTAATTACCGTAAAAAACTGACACACACACACACACAGACAATGTTTTTTACCATTAGGTTTCATAATAGGTTGATTTACTGTAATTTTCAAACCAATGAAGCTAAACTTGAACTGCGGAGCGTAAATTTGCAATGTTGCGCTCTCGTAAGATGGAGACATCAAATGTAGGTGTAACGAAATTATATTTTGTTTTTACTGTGCTATAAAGCTTAGAAAAAGTGATAAGCTATATATTGAATTTTATTAGAATGTTTATTATATTTTATAGATTGTATTGATTTGTAGTCTGCACATAGATAATCAAAAATGGATAGAATATTCCTATTCTAATTATCCACATAGGTAGTGTGCTAGTGTACCTTAAGTATTTGGTACATCTCTACAAATGTTATCAATAGTAGTAACATTTAAAAACTGTCTTATCGGTCTAATTTCAACTTGTATAAATTAATTCAAAACAATATTTGTTTTATTACTTTGTAATTTAAATTAAAATTTTAAATATTATGTAAAATCACATGGCTAAATAATAAAACAGTATAATTCTGTGACTCTAAAAGTTGTAAGGACCTCCTTTAAAAAAAATAATATGACACCATATTCTGTGGCCATATAACCCCCCCCCCCCCTCCACAATAAGCTCAACTAGACAAATTTTTCTGATATTTTAAACTAAAACCCGATTAAAAAATGTAAGCGTTACAGATAAAACTGGGGTCCAATCCTCCCTTCTATCTGCGCCCACATTTTAAAATCCTGGCTACGCCACTGACCCTATTCACTTTCCATTATTTTGTGATCATACAATTTGTTAGAATCTGTACATTTGACTCAGTTAAAATCATCATTAAATGTTTTTTATTAGGTATACTGTTTAAAATGCAATACACCTTCCAGAAAAAGAGATCCAATTACAGATATTTCATTAGACGTTCCAGATTACAAAACTGTAGAGACTTCGGTAACTCGACCAGTTGATCTTTTAACTGGTAAGTTAAGACTAAATTATACTAATATTTTTGTGTCTATAATAATTTTTTTTTTGTAGATTGCTTAGAGCGTTATTTTGAGATAGAAGAACTAAATGAAAGAAATTTTTACTTCTGTGACAAGTGTGAAAGCCAACAAAAGTCCACTAAGAGATTTTGGATGAACGCTGTACCTAATGTAGGTTTTTTTGCTTATTAATAGAATTATTCTTCTCTATTTAACTGACTGATTATATTTGTTCAGATTCTTTGTCTCCATCTTAAACGGTTTAGATGGGATCATACTTATCGTACTAAAGTCCATACATATATTAAATTTCCTATGGTATCATTAGATATGTCTCCATATTTTGATGATGAAATGAAAAATGCATTTGTTGGTAGTAAAGAAACAAATATGTTTGATTTGATTGCTGTTGTTGTACATGATGGAGAAGGGTAAATAAAAATCAAACTATTTAAAAATATATTATTGTTTTTTTTATGATTAATGCCATTTTCAGGGGAGGATCTGGGCATTACACATCTTATGCTGTAGATTTTAAAGAAGGTAATTTTAAATAATTAAAGAAGTTAATAAAAAAAATTAAGTTTTGTACAGAGTGCAATATTTTATTGGTGTTTAAAATATTTTAAAAATATTTTGGAAGTTACAATCTTAAGTTTTATAAATTTTGATTATTTTTGGAAAATTTTCAAAATTATGATTTGGTCAGTAGTGTTTTGGAATCTTTTGATGCTTTCTTAAATTGAGAATATTGCATTAAATTAAAACCAACTCCAAAATATTAAATTTATGAAACCATAGATTGTGATAACATTTTTAAAAAATCACTGAAACTTAACTGCCTTAACGTTATAAAAATGTATACATGTTTTTATATTTTGTTTTTTTAAATTTAGGTCAATGGTATGAATATAATGATGAAAAAGTGCATGAAGTTGATGCATCTTTAGTAGAGAATGTGCAAGCCTATATGTTATTTTACATTAAAAGGGACATGATATATAACTTTTGTTAATTGGACAACTACTAAAATGATTGATTGGGCAGCTGTAATTTTGAGTATCAACATCTTATTTACCCTAACTTAATATCCTTTGATGGTATATAAAAGAATATCTATTTAAAAACAATTTAAATAGTATTCTTAATATTGTATGCGTTTTTATGCTTTAAATGTCATCGCTATGTGAATATTTTGTTATTATTTTTTTTTTTCTGATAATAAGGTTTTTATATACAAATAGTGCTTTAAATTATATATTAGTTGAATTCTTGGCATTTAAATAATTATAGTTACATTTTAATATTAGAATTCATGTATGGATCATAGTGTGGTGGCAGGGTTAACTATTTAATTGTGATCTCTGGTTTTATTGATCAATATAATATGAATTATCATTACATTTAAGTTCAAAAAATAACATCAGTCTAATATTTAGAATTTTGATTTTTAAATAACTAACAAAAAAATGATTAGACAACTAATTTTTATTTCATATTTTAATTCTTTAAAATTTTAAGACTTTAATTAATAAAATAACATCTTGAAGAAAGTATAAAAATGTTAGGTTTTTGTTTGTTACTTTACACTGCCAATTATTTTTTAATTATACATATATATAATTTTTTTTAATTTAATTTTTGCTGTGATCAATGAATTTTATTTGTTGAAAAACATTCCTAAAGTTTATTTAAATGTTTATTACTATAATCAATAAGAACTTAATTATTGTTTTAACAGCTTAAGTTGTAAGTTATGATAATGGGTGTAATTTCATGTTCACTATATAAGTATATTAAATGCAGCATCGTATAATTACTTATAAAATTAGATAATTATTTATTCTTTAATTATTTTAGTACAACTAATTTATAAGTTCATAAAATTATATTTATTACAGTGACAAATTTAAAATAATTAAGTTGGAAATTTGGATAAAATGATTGAATGAATAGGTATTCATTTCTGTGTTTACACATCTATTATGATTTATTTATTATATTTCTTATTAAAGATTTAAAAAGTTCAATTATATACTCTTCATTTGCTAAATTCTTAAAAAAAAAACATTGATAATTGAAAACAACCAATAATATTACTACAAAATACTAGTTTTTGATTGCATTATAAAGTATAAAATACAAATCAAAGACTGATAAATAAAAACACTTATAAAAGTTGGAAGAATGATTATTTAATCATACAAATTATTTTTTCTAATACCGTAAGAAATTAATGTTATCTGTAATGTTCAATATAATCATTTATTTTTCAGTGACTACATATATATTTAATATTTATTAATTTTTATTCAGTCCTTATAATTTAAAATCGAAGTATGTTGTTTTAATCTGTATTTATGTTTTCTTTATTTTTCAATTATAGTGTTCCTATTACAAGGAATTAAAATATGTATGTATTATTAAGTAATATTAATGATTTATAACATTAATTGTTGTCATACTTAACTTATTATACATATACATATAATTATTGGTGAATTTTATTTTTAAATAATAATTATTTCAATGGCCTTAAAATATAACATGTAGAAGAGTAGTATGGTATATGTGTGATTTTAGACAAATGTTGATAATTAACAAATGCATTTAAATAATGTACATTGAAAAATTATTGTGTTATTATTATAATTTTTTTTTGGAACTGGACAGTTATTGGTTCGCTGGGTGAATTAATTATCTTATGTTTATAATCTTAAAATATGTTCTTATTATACAACTATATCAAATCTAGGAAATGAGTATTTTTTTTTATGTGTTATCGCTGTATTTTTAATTATGGATTTGTGATTTTTATTACTGTTAAAAATTAATTTAATTGTATGCACGATATGTGTTTATTAATAAGTTTATTTTAAGTATCTCAATCATAACATAAATTATAAGGTGTGGCTGATGTAATAATTACCTTCTACAATTATTGTGTATACTTTGATGTTTATAATGTGTGCATAATCTATGTTTAGATAGATAGTAATATAAGTATATTGTGTTACAATACAATTTTAAGTTAGTAATTAAAGGCTTGGTTCAATAACTTGATATTCTTGTTTACTTAAACATAATAGCTCTAAAGCAATTCAAATTTTTAATAAATATAAAGAAAGTGGTAATTCTGTTTTCATTATATTAACCGATATAGTAATTTAATATACCTGATAATTGCAAAATCAAATAATTTTATAAATAGAAATTAAAAAATCTGGTTATAGTGTTAAGCCTTTAGTTATTTAAATACAGTAGAACTTTATTAATGCAACAACTTTAATAATTTATAATAATTACATAACAAACATTTCTCTAATAACTTAAAATTACTTTAATACATACTTCAATCACAATAAATGTGTATTTGGTCCCTTCAATTAAAAAAAATTTTAATTCTACTGTATTTAAAAAAAAAAGATGTTTATCATATTATACATTTTATTATTAATTAATTTAATTTAAATAAGTTAAGGTTATTTGATTTTAAGAGTAAGAAAAAGAGTTTCAGTATAATACTACTTATCATTTGTTTGTAAAACAATAACTTACGAAGTTATAAAATATTTCTTTTTAAAAATGTGAGTATTATCCAAAACTATGACCATATATACAAAAAATATTCATTTTAACCGAAAATTGCATACCTGTAACTTTTGGAATAGTTTAATACCTAAGTTGTGTTATATATTAAAGTTGGTTTGATAATAAAACAAATTGGTGTGCAATTTGACATTTTTATAACAACTAAAGTATATATAGGTCAGAGGATTACACTTATAAAATATTTAAAAATTCTGATTATGTAATTTTGAACAAACATGTCCTAATTTTAAATATATTTGATGACCTGTTGTCTTATTTTTCCCATTCCCAAGTAATTGTTGATATCGTAAACCTTCATTTTTAATAAAATTGTGGCAAAGTGCTCATGCGCTGTCAAATTTTCACCCATCTAATAGCGATATTCGAATTGTGTTAATTTACAGAAATTGTTGTTCTGCTTTGTGTTCTACAAGTACTTGAGTTAATTTGGTCTTGTTATGTTCTTTTGAGATGAGGTTTGGGATTCGTTCACTTCACGAAATCGGTAACTAACCGTTCGGCAGTGGATCTAAGAAATTCTGGTAGGTTTAATTTTTGACCAAGATCCTACCGAGCATAGATTCTCGGTTGGGTTCTGAATGCATACGTATGACAATTTATAAGTTTATAATTGTACGTGGAACCACTGTACTGACGGATTGAACCACGATTTTTGGTTATTCGGGTGTAGCAATAACATAGTTCTACGTTTTTATTGAAGTCATGCACTTCCACCTAACCTCTATGAACGAAATGTCTTACGGCGAATAATATTTTCTACCTCCACCGGAGTAGGATCTATCTACCCCCTAACCATTCCCATCGGCAAGGCTATTTATCGTCTCCGTTCGTTCGTGCTTCTACGAACGAAACATCCGCGTAAATTTCTTCGCCATCGGTGATCTACCTCCAACTTGGACAACCGTCTGTTGTCGTTTGATATTTCAATCCCGTATTTCTAATCCCGCTGGTCTTGCGCGAATCTACCACCACCTCCCCAATCCATCTGTTTGGGTTGGTTCGATTGCCGTCGAGTTGGTAAGCCGCCACATTTTTTGTATCTCCGCCAGGACGATAAACGTTCAGTGGTTTATAAATATATATTATACCCACGGCCGTCTTCTACGCACGTCTACAGCCTAGAATCGATGGTGTCGCGTTCAGGTGGATCCCGTCCTCTTCAAGAGTACCATGTCCGGAGGGATCGAAAGCGATTTCGATTTTATTCTACAGACGAATTATAAGAATTATTCGTATCAAAGGTATAATATTATGTCGTGCGTGATATTTGATCAACTCGTGTACATCGTAATCGAGAGTAAAAACGACGGCCGTCTCCATAATTGTTATTGTAGAAGACACGTATTATTATTACGTAAGACATCTGTGTAGGCTAAACCCGGCATAACGGTTATCGTAATCAACCCTCTCCCTTAAACGTTATCTCGGTATAATTCTCCTCACCCGCAAATAAATTGAAATCATGGGCCCGGCCGTTGAACTATTAAGTAACATCATTGAATGGACGCCCAAATAAACGTCATCCCTTCGCTTTGGATGTCATCCGAACATAAATTCCCGTTCGAGGTACCTACCTATACGTTATGTACTTCTAATGCTGCTATCGATAATTGGATAATTAATACATCGCAGTTCACCAGCTCCCATTCGAATATTCGAGCGAGCGAGCATGCCCCGTGAACAGACTTCTAGACTAGTTTTTTTTTTTTTTTTTTCGTTTGTTGAGTTGTGCACCACTTAGCTATTTTTCTCGTGTAGTGCACATTGTTTATTTTTTTTCCTAGTACCTATTTTGTCTTTCATGCGTGTATATTATAATATACGTAACAATACTATACTGTATGTATACATTATTTTATCATAATTTATATTTGTGCTGTGCAGGTATTTTGTTGTATCTCGGGCCAATGCCTGTTAAATATTCTAAATTAATATCTAAAATTGAAATTTTTTGTGTACTTATACTCGCTTTAGATTGTATTACGATTAACGAGAGACTGTTTTATTTTAAATATTACGATAATTGTATAATAGCGTTGACATTTGTGTATTTTTTAATAACTATAAAACAAAGTCATATTATTTAGGTATATATCGAAATACAAATAATGTTGTTAAATACTGAATACTTTAATTTTAATAATTACAATGACAAACGAATTTGATATTTCGTGATAGGTATATTTTTCTCTGTTGTTGCTAAATTGTATACTACATATTACATATTATAATATATTATAATGCATAATTTGTATCCATGTAATATATATGTACCTAACCAATAAACAGTTTTATTATTTATTAATTTATATACCTCTACTACCTAGAAGTATCAATTATATGTATATCTATTCTGTGATAATTATTTTTTTGAATATTACCTATTCTGTACACTCTGCAAGTAGGTATATAGTTAGGTAACTACACATTAACTTTATACATGCAGATACTTACCTAATACCTTGAACCTTCCTATGCCTGTTGGCTATCTCTGTAGGAATGCCTCCAAGCGGAGACTTCCTCAATTTTATTTTTCCCCGTCAATTATATTATTATGCATGTTATCATAAATTTTTGTAAATATTTACAGACAATAATTTTTCAAAAGAAAAAATGTTCACCTATGTCAAGCCGGGCTAAGGATAAGGAAGACTATTAATAATATTAATTCATCCAACTCAACTCAACATAGGTAAAAACACAAATTAATCTAGTGGTATTGTGGTAATATGAACTGAGCTGATAACCTCCCCCTCTTAAACAAGCTTGTGATGAGAGCGGGAAAGTATTTAAGTATATAAATGTTACACAGTTATTGAATTAGAATGTATACTGATGATAAAATTTGGGGCTCTGTCGCAAGTATTGAGTCTGCGCACGCCTATGGTGTGTCCTATATTACTGCACCATATCCGAGAAATAGATGAACCTTAATAGAAGATTTAAGCAGTGATGTAGTCCTAAAAAAGTTTATGGGTATCTACAGTCTACACGATAAGTTATTGTAAAAAATAACGTGGGGGGTAATATGCGTAAGGACTAAGGGTACACGCATAAATATAAAGTTAGGAGGTGTGTAGGTACCCTCCACTACACCGCTGGATTTAAGCTTAAAATCATTAGCCCTCGTAACAAAGCCCAAAACTTTTAAGTTTTAAGTTTTTACAACAAATCATCTCGATATGAAGACTTGGGTTAAGACTATCGGTCAACGTAAAACCCAAATTCATTACAAAGTTAAATAACAGAAACCCGAAGGAGATAAGATAACATTAGTGAAGGGTTCAAGTGAATGTCAAAACATTATTATTCTCATTATCTATATATGAGAAATATTCAACTATATAACAATATTATTCATACTGTGTAGGTACGTACCTATAATGAAATAACTAAATAATTGTTTTATGAATATAAACAACATTGAGTTACCTATAAATGCTATATTTTTGAATTTTAAAAAAATAATAGTTGATATCTTTTCTTTAAAAAAAAATTATTCTGTTGGTGGACCGCTCGTTTGTAAACTAGGTACCTACTTTTGTCTGTCGGCCAATCGGTTGGCGTTGGACTGTTGGCTAGGAATGGATAATCTGAAAATGAAACGTTTAAATTTAAAATCAAATACGGCATTGCCATCTGGTGATTAAAGACAGCGACAATCACGATCGGTTCACAGTGCAAAACAACGGGTAGATAACTGTACCATTATCGTCCTGACCCGTCGACCAAGTCTTTATTCTCAGTATATTTCGTATAGTTGTCAATATCCCAATGACTCGTGACTAAATAGATCACGCCCAATGTTTCAATAAACTGTGGGTTTTTGTTAGTGCTGATTAAATGATTATCGGCCGGTTAATATAATAATCGCCACATCGAAAGTACCACTCGGTAGTCAGGACGTACTCTGCGAGCCCGGAGCCATTCGATTTATCATTCCAGGACCTCCTCTCCAATGTCGTGCAGAGGTCGGTAATTTCTAATTAAAGTAGGTATGTATATTATCTTTATCCTTTTCTTCTACTATGAACGTCTTTTATAAGTATTATTATATTATCATAATAATATCTTGTAATATTTTAGTTTGTCGTCCGTTTTTACACACATCAATGCATTATATTGCTGTATATATTTCTATTGCTCGTTGTCATACGAAAAATAAAGAATCAACTATTAAAGCGTCACAGCTGTGTTATTATTATTATTATTCAGTTGGTCGTTATTAAGACACCAACTTATTACAAATTACACTAATTCATAATAGTCAAATTTGCATCCACATTCACATTACGACCAATGTCGCCATTCATTCGGTTTGCCGAACGAAATCTACCGAAAGTTTTGCTGAATTTCGTCATAGTCTGTGTTTGTCCGAGATCATGACCGGTGTCAGATTCCGCGTAAGTCCACCAGCAATCCTTGGCCCTTGTGCGTTCTGCGCGTACCAAGCCTGGTTGTTCTGCTCATCGGCTTGGATCATCGCGCTACCGTCTTTCATCTGCCATAGGTACTTTTAAGTAGGTAGTATTTAAGGTGGTTTTAAGGCCTATTTTGCACCCTTGCTGTGGTCATTACACCAAACCGAATCCACCACAGATCCCTCGTCTCCGTAACTTATAACTGTCCGTCTGTCCCTCGGATTTCGTCGTCTGGGTGTCTAGTAAATTGGGTTAACTTGACAATATTAGGTTCCAGAAATATTATCGGGTGCAACATAACATAACACATCTGAAATAAAATTACATATTGTTGATTAGTCTGGTCCACAAGGCACAAATCAATATTTGTACTTTATTTATTATTCACATACATAAAGACATAAAGTATTAATAGGTACATTATAAACTCGCAAGTCAAAAAACGAAAATATCGATTTAAGAAACAACTAAGTTTTATCTTGTAAAATATGCAAAAATGTGTTAATTGGTGTTTCAAATACAATAATTGTTTACAAATTCATGATATGCGAAAATTAAGCTTATATAAGCACCTTCTTACTTCATTTTCAGGAACCAAAATAGCGTCGAGGTTAAACTATATAAAAACCGGTTAAAATTAGGTACTTAAATACCCCTAAGTATTAATAATATGAGCATTTAGTATTTAAGTATAGGTACGATATCACTGATTGCAGAAGAAAAGCAAACGTAATTTCCTTTTACACACTATAATTTACAATATTATTATAAAAATAATAATAAAAAATCTAAGAGGAAAATGTGTTGAAAAAATTGATTATATGTATATTGTTTGGTATATAGTATGATACACATTACATACTTACTAATTTTCTTTATTTAAACTGGTTTCCAGAAAAAAATCAAAAACTTCAGTAGCCTTCATAAATCGCTCGGTAGCTTATAATACGATTTGGCTAGAATATCTGATGCTTAAACTAATGATTTACATAAATTGTAAAAAGCTAACTACTTTTAAGAAAGCGATATTAATAAAACGATTATTCAAGGTCAGCATAAGGATGAGAACAAGGAAAATATGCTTCACCATAAAAAACGGTCTCCGCAGGCGCCACGGTATTGTACTCAGGCTATTGAACTTGATATTTGTATTCCAATTCCCAATGACTTACCTGACACAAAAAGCTAGAAATTTTATGATGCTGATAAGTAGGGACCCAGGGTTGAAAAAAACACGTTTTTTTTTGTTTTTATTCTTTTAATGAAGCCCTATTAATTATTATAAGAGACCATATCATGATGACGTCATCGTGTCATTATTATTTTTATAAATATATAGATTATAATGTTATATCTTCCTTACGGGGCACATTTTTACAAAACTTATTTTTTATTCATTCTAATGTAGTTTTTGACGCTGAGAACGTTGGTGCAATCAAAACATGGGGGAGGGGGGTCGTGCTTATTTTCAGTTATGGTAAGTCAATACGTTTTTTATTGTGTTTTAAAGTTTAAACATAACATCCCTGAGCAGGGCTCATAACTTATAGCTGTAAAAAATGATATGCTCTTAAAAATATTCATATAAACGCTTAAAATATTTATCTACTAAAAATAATAAAATATGCTAAAAAAACATAGGTACCATGTATAAAAAAAAATTGAATAACATTAGGTATTAGTGAGTGGGTTAATGCCGGCCAGAGGCAAAAACAGGCCATACACGTAATCTCTATACTAAGATTGATAGAATTCTGTTTTATCGTACAGCTGATTTCTTATTGAACGAAAAATTATTGTTCCTGCCATATTATGTTAATAACTGATAACAAATGTCTTGTTTTCCTTTTTTTGAAGTTTGCGTTGTAACTGCTCATCAAATAAAAAATGATGATAAGTTTAGTGTTTAATTTATTTTATTAAGTAAGTTATTAACCTGTTTTATGCTAAATGTTATGTATGCGTTTAAGACGCCTGCAGTTATAAAACGATTGGTTCATTTATTTATCGGGGTACCTACAATGTAATTAAAAATTATTTATATTCTACCAATACCGGTCGAAATTGATCGGGCAATACCGGTCTTTCAAAATTATATGGGTGACCTGTTTTGACCTTCAATTTAAAATTTTATGTTAAAAATTATATTTCCTATCTATTTACATATATTTCAAACAAGACCGGTAATACGCCCTTCAGGTAGGGTAATACCGGTCACTTGCAGTTTTTTTAGATTCTGATGCGATGAATGTATTGATTTTACAAGATGTGTTTTTTTATTTATTTATTTTTTTTGTGACTGTGTACACAATAAGTAGTCGAAATAATACTTCGATTTTCTTAATACTTGAAACAGTATCTTGTTTGATTGGAAAGTGAATCTAGTTAGTGCATTTGGGAGGTAATTTTTTAAAATTCCCAATAGTTTCCAAAAGCGCAGGGAAGAACAAAAAAAAGTAAGGAAAAACCATAGTTTTTACGCAAAATCGATTTTGGTTTTTGGTATAACTCTAAAACAAATGACCGCAGATACATGGCATTCTCAATAGTTGTTTATATTAGCATTTTATATACACGATCAAATTTTAAAAATATTTTGAATTGTTTTGAACTGTTTACGGACATACTCAGTTTCCTATTTTTTTCGATGAATATCAATTAAATTTTATTTGTTGGGTAAAACAGCTAGACAGTTTTATACAAGGATTTTAATATATTGTTACAATTACTTTTGAAAAATATTAAAAATCTATGGTCACAATTTTTTTTTATAACCATTTAAAGTTCAAATTTCAGCAAAATACTTCAAAAGTTTGCCTAATAAATATCTACCTGAAAGTCGAATTAAATTTTTATGAGCGTTTGAAGTTCAAATTTTTACCAAACCATGTAGCGATTTTCTTATTTTGCTGTACCTAATTGTCCTAATTCAAAAAGGAGTACCTAACTGAAGAAACTTGAAATTTATATCATAATATGTCTATTTTATCAATTCCTATACTTACTAAAATTTTCAAAATATTTTGTTTCGTTTTGAGCTATTTACGGACATATACTTTTCACAATTTTTTTAGTTTTTTTTTTTTTTTTATAAATGTCAATAAAATATTATTCATTGGGTCAAAAAGCTTGAAAATTTAATACAAGGCTCCTTATATATTGTTACAGTAGTAGTTGAAAAATATTAAAAATACATTGGCACAACTTTTTTTTATAAGTATTTAAAGTTCGAGTTTTTACAACATTTATTAAATTTTAAATTTAAAACTATTTTTGTAGTTAAAAATTGATAACATTTTCAACTTTTATATAGCTAAGGATTGAAAATTTAAAACAAGGTTTCACATAAGTAGGTTATTCTGTAACTAAAAAATCTTAAAAATATAAATACACAGTTTTTTATAGCTATTTTGATAAAATTTGGATAAAATGAAATATTAAATAACTAAGAATAACGATTTTAGTTATTTTGTTGTAATTGTATAAAATAATTCAACTTACTGGTTATCGTATTAATAATATGAAATAACAATATAAATATAAAATAAAATATCCACACTGACAAACCATCTCAGCTCAGAATCGTTTTTCGTATACAATGATATTATATCATTGAATACAAATTTATTATACCATGCATTATACAGTGACCCACTCGTAACCTATTGTACAACAGAGCGACATCCACTTAACCGCCCTTTTTTAAAAATATTAAAATGAAATATTAAAATATAAAATTCAAGTATGTTGTCTATAAATCAATATTGAGGATTGACTAAGTTTCGCAGTTATATTTGGTAGAAATAAGAGTTTTCCTTTAAATGACCGACATTCACCCACTCTCCCCTATACATCGGAACTGTATTTGACGACTCGTGGTAGGTACTCATTTGTTCTGCGATTGTTCTGCGATTGTTCTGCTAAAAATAAATAACAACAATTATAATTTATGATTATATGTTTTATATTTTTTTTTGAATATTTTTAAATATATATTTACCTTAAAAGTTACATTGAATTATGAGATGTTTATACAAGTTTTCAAAGTGAAATGATCTGCGATTGTTACTAAGTAGAGTCTTGTACATTAAAAGCGAATGCTTTACGTCCACCGACGTAATTGGTGCAAACTTAAATTATTCGAGATCATCTGTTGAAAAGTCTTCAGAAGTCCAAGTTTAAGTTATGTGTTTATATATCATATTATTACCAGATAACACATTTGAAATATTTTTTAAATGTTAAGACGACATTTTCAGTGATGGGTGATGACCTAGCAACAGTTATGCAAACAGATTTCCTGAATGAAGGTGATGACACAAATTCAGCAGATCTCGATATATTTAGAAGATAACTTCTAAAGTTGAAGGTCTGCCATATCTTAATGATGGGTATGAAAAAATTAGACATTTAAACGAAGAATAACGGTTTTAGTTATTTTGCTATAACTTAAAAATATTATTCGTGGTACCTACTTGAAACATTTAAAGTATATTATTATATTATATTATATTATATTATTTTATTATACAATATTCTCGGAAAAAATCAATTCAACCTCCTGTATTACTAATAGTGAAATAAATTACTTTAATATATATAGAAATAAAACGCTTAAAATAAACTTACTCAAGTGCTCGACTTGGTAAAATTAAAGTAGGGGGACTCTGCTGTTTACTTTTAATAAATGAGCGTCCCCGTAACTTGTTAAAAGTTATTGAGGTGTGGGGGCTGAGCCCGCATCACACACACCCTAATACCTCTCTTAAAATCATATAAAATATATATTATATCGTATAAATAATCAATTAAGAAAAAAAAATACTAGGGAAGACATTTAAGTACCTACCTAACTACTGCACCAATTATATATAAAATAGTTATAAATACTAACAAGTTCAGAAGGATAATAAAAGTAAATAAATTAATAGTTTAGTAATTATTCATTAGACAAATTATGATGGTATCTCTCGAATTTTGATAAAAATGCAGATTGATGAAGCGCCCTGTGAGTTCCCCTTAAACATAATAGTAGAGGTATACGCTAAAATTTCAGAAAAATGTATTGGGGTACTCCGTCCCCCTGCGCCCCCTCCCACAATAAGTCGATCACTGTACTTAGTAATATAGCCTAACAGACCGCCTTTGCTCATCAAGCACTGTGCTCAGCTGCAGAATTGTTTTTCGTATAAAATGATATTATATTATTGTATTCAAATTTAAAAAATCTATTATGGTGACTCACTCGACAACAAATGTACAGCAGAGCGGCATTCGACGCCTACTATACAACTTCATCCGTTTTTTTTTTTAATAAATGTATATATCTGAACGAGTTTTTTATGGTCTATGATTTATGAGATAAAAAATCCTTTTTTCCATATGTTAAGGTAACACATATTGGATATATATATATCATGTAGGTACATATAAGGGCGCCCGCAGAATAAAATACCACCCAGGTCCTAATGAAAGATCAAAGAATGTTTTTGATACAATAAAATTATTAGACCTTATTAGTTTATATTATAACGTAACCTAATTCACTTCTTCAAAAGAAACCTACTAAACAGTACTGATATTCTTCCACGAAAAAGAAATAGTTTACCTATATCAGCAAATAGTAGGTAACTAAACCTAATAATAATGTAACCTTCAAAAATCTTCTGTGACAAAAAAAGAAACAAATAAACAGCTTAAAAATAATTCAATTCTTCACAAGTAGTTAGGTGTTCTATAAATATAAGACCTTAAATAAATTAATATATAATATACAACTATGAAGTTCAGTTGAAATATTTTGTTCAAATAATTTAGAAAATAAATAAAACTTGAAGAGATAAAAAAAAATCTACTAAGGTCTACGTATTTGTATTTATGTGAAAAGTTGAGATCTATTCATTTTAGAGAACGATCTTAGTTTTTACTTTTCTCTGGGTGTTATTTGACGTACAGTGACAAGTATATTGTTATTTATTAAGACAGCTATAAGCAACCTATTCTAAATTGCTTCCATTCTATAGACAAATGTGACACCAAAGCGGTCACATCTTGGGTGATAATATTCTAAGCACGAACACACTAAAGGAGTTAGGGGAAAGTTGCACCTAAGCAACGATTTAAGTACGGTACGCAGTTATCAAATTCGGTGTATTTTAATAAATGAACTCTGATCTTTCTGGACTGTTAACTATACGTGTTTAGAATGATAGATAACTTGGGGTTAAGTTTTCTGGGTGTCTAGTATAAGACGACAATAATGTTTTATTTTTTTTACATATTATGACTGTAATGAGTAGTCAGACTATAGACGTAGGTAATTAACTATAATAAATATTGCTAATATTTGTTTAAAAACTATAAAGATATTGATATAATTATAAAAAAAATTTAAAATTCCATGAAAATCTTTGGTACAACTTACATTTAAAAATACATTCTATACGACCACTTCTTAAACCTGTAATCGATTGCATGTAATAAAACATAGCCTATAATAATAACAAAATTCAATTTTCATATTTATTATACTTTTAAATAAAACGCTAATCTTCTAGAAAAATCCTAAATATGACTCTATATTATGAAGCACTTCTGCACCAAAACGCAAACACGTAAGTATAGCAGAAAAAAAAATATTTAAATATATCTTTAATAAATGCATTATAAATATTGAAATAATTATATAATATATAAAAGCAATCTTTTGAACTGTTACTGAATTTTAGTTTTTCAATATTTACTGCGATTCCATACAATAAAAAACCGGTACCTAGGTACGTACTTAAATGTAATAATAAAATAATTATAATAATTATACAGTATAATTCAGTACTTCACTGATCTTTAAATCTTTTATTATTACGTATTAAACAATTTTAACGATAATAATATAAGTCATGGAAAACGATGAAACGTTGTATTCCAAAATGTTCTCTTAACCTATAACCACTAACCTACAGCAATAACTTACCTACTAATATAGAGGCAGGTTTGTCTTTTTGCATCAACATTTAGGTTAAGTTAAGTTTAGTTTTAATTTGTATTAAGATTAAGACAACACTATCCATGTGTTTGTTGTCTCCTCCTTACAAACGTACGACAGAGCAAATTTCCGTTCACTAAATTCAATGATGTGCTGTTAATTAATAGTTTTTATATTGGAGTGAATTGTAGGTATTAACAAACTTTTGGATAAGAACATTATTTAAGTGTCAGCTTTTATTCGATATTTTAATTTTCAAGGTAGATATTATGAGCATTTTTAATTTGTGATATTTCACATATGACATGCCCTGCAAGCCCCAAATCGTTGGTATTTTCAAGCTTGAAAATTAAAATATCGAAAATCGTCAACGCTTAAGCACAGATAATGTTCTTACCTAAAAGTTTAATAATAGGTAAATTCACTCTATCAAATTTAACAGCACACTATTGAAACTAGCGAACGAACATTTGCCATGTCGTCCGTGTGTAAGACGGAGACAGCAAGTGCATATGGGTAGCGTCCTCTTATGTTCTTAACACATTAAGAACACTTAACTACTTAAGTAAATATAATATAGATTAGTTAAAATTGTTGAAATAAAATATCTCAAAATATTATCCAGTAATTCAAATAAATTATAAATTATTATAAACAAATTGGTTTGGTTACAGGAACACAAGAGAATGATAATGACAGTTACTGGCCGCGTTGTATTGCGTTTTGATAATCTGATTCTAAAATGATTCTAAAAACGGTACCCGCAATGACGCCACACAAACTAATAATCATTTACGACACATAGATATCGGGTGGCGACGACGAGATTAGAAATTGCCTAAATGTTGCTCTTTAAATAAATACTATAGGGAGGCCACTTAATATTATGAATACTGTCTGTACAGAGGTGATATAATTGACATTGATAATGGTGCCTAATATATTATATTATAATTTATAATAGTTATAATATAATATATTATGTGTAGCTGCAGTAGTATCGTCGCCTGTGTGCAATGTACGAAACACACCCGTATATGGGTTTATATGATGGGTGATTTCACTGGATGTACAAAATATTATGCGTACCTATAGTATTAAATGCGTTTATACAATATAATTATTATATACTATTAGATTATTAGATTGTTTTATATATATAGATTAATTCCCTTAGAACAGTAGGTATACGCTCTATAACAAAATGTGTAATCTGTATAACCATAAGTCCGCATAATACTTTATCATAATATAAGACATCGTGTTCTTCTGACGTCACAGTCCATCAGAAATAACCATGTACCTACATTGAATCAACATAAAAGCCATCAATAAATTATGGAAAATTGACCACAGAATAGATTAAATCTGTTCTGTGTATTGACTAACAAGATTATAGGTACCTACCTACCTTTTTATTTATATTTTATGAGTGTATGACTATTTGGAATTTATTCAAACTATTTAAAAATACTGTAAATTTTTAGTATTACGTTAGTATGGTTTTCGAAAACAAAATGTAAAATTCATATTATTATGCTATGATATTAAATAAATATCTATACATAAAAAAAATTATTTAGATAAACTAATAAAGATAACTGAAGTTTTCATCAGAGATAAATAAAAATATGACCATTACCTACATGTTTATCTAGATAAGATAATAGATAGTGAAATTTCATAAGTCGCAATCACAGATTTCTATTTAATACAGTGTAGTATAGAAGTCTGTGGTCGCTACACTGGTAGTAGCAACTTTACTGACTAGTAAGGCCAAAAAGAAATATTAGTTAACACCGACTTATTTATGTAACATATTATGCGGGTACAACTATTCTAGTTTACGCGTAAAATGGATACAATAAACAACTATTTTAAGTATAATAACAATATGTTCCTATTGACCTACTTGTTCTTGTATCGTATTATTCGTATTATCTATAGTTACTAATTAGTTTTCATTTTTTATATTTTACGCTTCAAATTAAGTTAAAAAGAAAATACCTAAGAAGTACGTATTCGTTGATATACTAATTACTAACATTAAGTCAGATCACTTTTACGTGAAATAAACTGTGTAAAAACCTCAGTTTTAGTGTAAAATATTTTTTTACTGTAAATTTACAGTTTGATTTTCTATTAATTGCAGGTTCAAAATATCAACGTTTAAGGGCTATATAATCAAGATTTTGAAGTCTTAACAATCTGTTATAATATTATCTTTACAGATTTTGAAACTTTATTAGACTATGAACCTAATATCGAGGATATATATATATGTATTATATTATAGTAACTAGCTGAATGCCTGAATAACCTGGAATTGCCCGTGTGCAGTTTTTTTTTTTGTGTCAAATCCGTTATAGCATTTGCGCTATATATAAGTGCATCTCAGTTTTAGTGTACCTCAGTTCGTGGAAAAATCGTTGTTAGTGTAAGGACCTAGCTCATAGCTGTAGGTAACCTAGCTTTGTGAAATAATTTGATCTAGATGGCAATCACATTGGATTTATCACTTGGTTTTTTTTTTTTAATTTTTACTACTTACTCGCTCTAAACTTTTCTGATATCTCTAAAACCAATCTCAGAGATTTTCGTCGAAATCAATCGATTAGTTTTTGATCGTATTATAAGCTATAAACATTTATTTGGTTTTAAAATATATGCCAAGAAAGCGCGCCAATTTGATGCATATGCTTGTACAGTTGTTCCTGTTCTTCCCTAGTATCAATGACATTTTTGAGAAATTGAGAAATACAATAATTTATTATAAACATTAAGGAGTATCCGCACTGCATGTTGATACACCAGTACATGTATATGTCTTGTAATTTTGATACATTCATCGCTATGCTCAGAATCTAAAAAAGTATATAATGAGGTTGCTTTGGTAATCTAATTATATTAATCATCAGTTGCTAGGGGCATCCTTGGAACTATATAACATTAATTTCATCTTTTTTAAGATTGGTTGTCAGGGCAGCTGTAAATTGTAATGTGTAGTCGGTCAGAAAAAATACAATAATATTTTAGGTTCCCAGCCTCCACACGATTATGTCATGGTGACGCTCTCGGAGTCGCACAAAATTATAGAATGACCATAAGACATATACATGTCAATTATATGTATGTGCTTATATATTTTTTAAGTGTCCATGGGGACCCCTCCCCCTCCTGAGCACGCCCCTGAATGGCAACCATTTATTAATAAAATAAAAGTTTCAATTTCCACCGTGAATCTCAATATCCGTGTTTGAGGGCCTTTTTAAAATACGATTTTTGGGAAATTGTTACTTAGAGGGTCTCAACATCATAAAACGAAATTACTGACCTTTTTCATACTCATATCTTCGGCGGTTCCGGCTAAGCGATGTCGAATCAGTCAGTTAGGATAGTTATTTTATACATACAATATATAATATATTATATATATGTTATGTAGATAGATAAGCGTATTTATAATATAATATTATTCATTTATACATAACCATTTTTCAGTTAGTATATTATTATTTATTTATTTAATCGTATTTATTTTGTTTATCGTATAATTTGTTTCAAATTCTTATTAGTTATTCTTAATTTACTATCATAATTTGATTGAATTTATTCTATAATGATAGCCGTAAAAAGTTACCAATTATTTTTATTTTCGTACTTGTAGGTATAGGTATAACTTATTAGGTATAAAAAATAACTTTAAATGGTTTCAATAAAAAATTAAAGAATTTCAATTTATTGTAAATTCTTTAGTGTTTATTGTTTACCGTCTGTTATGCAATTAAATATTTAAATGTATATTTTTGTAGTCCATTAGATAAGTTAATTATTATTAGGTAAGATTATATGGTGTACTGTAATTTATTTGTTTAAGACTATAGTAATAGTACCTATATACTACACATTTTGCAATAGAATAAACCAAGACAATAGGGAATACTTAAATTGTCATTTTCATTGCTGTATAATATAAATGGATCTATAAAAATGTTATTCATGTCAATTAAACTTTATGGTAAGAATTGTATTAATCTTTCCAAGACTGTTTATCTTCATCGTAAATTGTGTTTATTTACAATTTGCAAATGAAAACCAAGAATAGCCATGGTTATATAGGTTCATAATGTTAATAGTTAATTGGATGAATATTTTTTAAAGTTAAATAAAAGTTTTAAAACATTATAATAAAATAATTAATATATTTTAAAATATTTAGAAACAGATATATAGGAATCAAAAATAAGCCGTAAGTATACCGAATAATAAGACAAAATCGGAAGTCGGGCAATTTTTTGCAGGTTTTGGTTTCTTGTTCACAGACTAGTGTTATTGTGTTCAACAATGATACATTTAAAAGAAATGATAAATTATCGGTCATCACATTCGATAAATGATTCGTAGCAGAGCTTGTATGAAGTTTGGAATGCTCTTGCTGACATTTCTTCAAAATCATTAGACGCAGATGTTGGAAGTTTTTTCTGACAGTTAGAAAAACTACTAAAGAAACCAAAAATTACCTCTTATAAAAGTATAAAAACTATAAACCTGATTATCAATCAATGTAATAAAGGTCATACAAAACTTTTAAAGTACCTACTTTCTAATTTTTTCCAGTTCTGTGAAAAAAATAAATAGGAAAATTGGTGAAAAATAGGTGAAAATAAAATATTTTAATCTATTGTACAAATATTTCTCACATTGTCAAGATTCTAAGATAAATTAAATAATTTATATTTGTGTTAAGACATATTATAAAAATTATCATTATATAGTGATAATATTATAAATTCTTAATTTTCGGATGAGTCGAACCAAACTTGCAAATTAGGTAAGAAATTGACATGCTTGGTTAGAATAAGAATACGAATTAGAATAAAAATTCATATCCGAACCCAACCAAATTGTTCGAATATTGTATCAAATCCAAACCAAACTTTTAAAAAATATTACATCGATAAAATGATGACAGAAAATATAGAAAAATATTATATTATATTCACTCTAAAAATAATTATATTTTTTTTTTTATCGTTGTACATATAATACTCTGTATTCTAATTTCATGTAAAGATTTTTAAACCCAAATATATTAGGAATTAGTTAGTTTGATACCTTTACGAGTATTTACAATTTTCAGTGGATTTTGGAACACTTCTGCAAGTTTGATTCGATTCGAAAATCATTTAGTTTTTTAAATGTTAAAAATATACCTACCTAACCTACTTAATTATGTTGCTTCAAGTTTGTATTAAATCGTTGGTTCTGATTTTATCATACACAATTATATATATAGATATTTAATAAAAATCAAAAGAATATATTATTTAATAATAACGTTTTAGTAAACTAACTGACAGCGATTTTCAAAATTAATAGTATTCTAAAGAATGCCCGTTTAATATCAATACGTAATTAATAATTATTATCAAATAGCATTGTGATTCATACGATATAATATAAAAATAAGGTACAAATTAATTTTAAATTTTATGAACTCGTATAACAGAAGAATCGCTATCCGTTACTACGTTCTGATCAAGCCAAAACTATACATGACATTGTGCAAAAAAAATGTTGACACAATTATATATATACGTTTATTACATCAGGGTTATATAATATTGTGGTTGACTAGTGATACGGCGCACCGCCACCGCAACTGTTTCAGAGGTGTGGCTCGTCGGGTCCGCCGAGTGCAGATAAAAATTGAAAATGTCAACGATGCGTTGATGTTTCCGTGAGTGGATATTAACGTGCAATAAAATGCTGGACGGCATACGATACCCGATGGCTGATTCGGTGGTATCCATATATTAATCACGTATAGATTTCAAACGATGCTGCAGCTGCCAATCGGTCAAATTGTATACCTTTATATTATAGTGGTATAAAAATGCGGTATTTTTTTTGTATTATACTATTGTAAATGTACCTTGTATTATACGCCTATATTAAACTTTGTAGAATATTTTGTGTATTAATAACTGTGTAACGATGGTACAATAAATGTTTGTACTATATAGTATATTATACTACATTTTAGGTATTATACACATTTTATATAGTATAAAATTAAAAATCTTTTATTAGAAGATATGCAAATTGAAAATGACATATAAAACTTAGACTTTATTACTAAACTATTTACCGTTTGAAACAAAAATAGCAAATTGCCTGATCTAAAATCGAGAAATACAATACCTAATTGTTAGAATTACATGGATAAGTACATATATGTCTGTCAAGTATCTTAAGTAATTTAGGTACCTATATATTATATATTCATTATACCTATATCATGATATAAATATAACATTTAATGGAAATAAAATTATACGGGAGGCTATAATTTTAAACAAGTGCGCAAAGCCTGCACCTACAATAAAATAATGCTCTTTGTCAATAGATATAGTAGGTTTACAGAACAAGAACATTTAATTATTTTTGCACCGGGGCTTAAATAGTTATTGTGTCATTGTGATTATAGCGCAGAAGTTTCAGAGCCGAATTTGATGGCGGGGACCTCGGAGTCGACATTTTAGGGTGATTTGAGGGGTGGTAGATATTCAAAAAATATATCATATTATATTATAATACGTTTTTTGTGACGAATTTTGTATTCAATTTTTAAAATAATACAATATTATTATCATATTAAAAATATTATTATCAATAATATAATCCACCAAAAATTCAAAAGTAACTAAATTATGCCTCACAGCTGTGTGCATGTATTGTTTAAAGCTTTTAATTTGAAACCCAATCGCAACGAAGATCTAATAATAATTGTTTAAAAGTTATGAATGATTTATTTTGTAACGTTCAATACAAAATACTAAAATAGGTAGGTACCTATGTGTTCATAATTAATTTTACAATAATAAGTAAAATGAAAAAAAGTATTTAAATACATGCCAAGTATTTGTATTACTATTGTCCTTGAATATTTTTTCGTAAAAGTATAAGAAACGTATTTTAAATACTTTCTGAATAGATATATTTGCGTTTACGTATTTAAATACAATTTTGAAATCAAGGAAACAATTAATATAAGTTGAATAAAAATGTATTTTAATTTACTATTTTTAGTTTTTAATTATAATTCTCATTCATAATTAAAAAACTAAGTATAAGTTCATTATATAGGTAATTATACTCTTTAATACTTTAAAACTAACGGAGAAACGTATTAATAGATATATTTCAATTGTGTTTGTGATAGCGTTAAAAAAGAGGTGAGCATCATATCTATTATATTTATCAAAATAAATGTAGGTTTAATATTTGATATTGCCCGGGTGGCAATTCGGCTTAATGCGGCACTGAGAAGATTGAACAGTAAAGTTCATAAAATCACACTAATTATAATATAGGTATTTAAAAAGTAAACATGATATATTGTTAAATTTTCATTGGTATAATTGCATGGTTGCATAGCTGCATAGGTATCTTTAAATTTTAAAGATGATAAATCGTTACATTAGCAAAAAACATTTTTAAATAACTTATTGACTTATGTATTCCATCGTCATTTTGCTATTAATTTGTAGCTCTCTGCAGTCTCTCAGTCAGAAGACAGAATAAATAATTATTTACACTGATTAATGATTATTAATATTCATTAAAAATATTTTGCTACCATATTACTTTGAAATTCTAATGAATAGTTATTATATTATAATTTACTCATTAGGTACGTCGTGAGTTGTGATTTATGAATAAATTAAAACAGTTATAATAACAAAACATATTGAAATATAAATTAAATGGGGTAATTGTAAATTAATTATGTATACATCATAAAAAAAATTGAATATTGTTGTATGAAGCTGTATTTTATAATTTGTCGATTGTTCTATTTGTATTTTGTTTTATATATATACTAAACGTGGTGATATTTTTATAAACTATGAATTATGATATAGATAAATGTATTTTACTTACCTTCAATATATCAATACGTTGTTACAGATAAACCACGGTACATTAGTATTAGTATTAATCACTCAATCTACAATGCCTTAAAAATATATACCTAAGCACTTCATGAATTAGCCTATCTTCTATAGCAAAAAGCTCCTTGTAATTAGGTAGGTATACATTGAAACACACAAATTCATTGATCAACAGTTCCATCACGCCCTTATACTATTTCTATATTAACCTTATGCATAAGTATAAATCTAATACTAATATTAGGGAGTTAACAACTTTAAAAATTGAGTTTAAGATACTTTAAATACCTCGTCAGAATATGACAAATTTTCACGCTTCATCCGAAAAAAAAAACACTATTACAATTATTTTATTATCCGCTATGTTTGTATGTGTGTAAATGATTTACAGCCAAGTTTTCATCATGGTTCTAAAATTTGGTAAATTGGTAAACCTATACCTAAGCCAATTTTTCAAAATTCTCATTTAAAAAAGGAGGGCACGCAGGCTCACGAAAAACGAATATTTTTTGATTGTATCTAGAGTTGTCAATTTTCCATTATAGTTACAAAAAAATTAAATAATTATTATAATTGGATATGATTTTAGATCAGTATTTTATATTTGGTCGAAACTACGCTGTAGTTAAAAATATATGTTGGTAGTTTACATTTAATAGAGTTCATACAGAGTAAATCTACTAGCATATTAATTATTTTTTCATGGGCAAGGGGGCAACACGCGCAGTGTAAGATTAGTTAGTGGTTATTATTACAAAACTCTTGTTGTTTATTAAGTATTTAAAATCTTGAAAATTATCTCATACTTAAAAATCCGTAAAGTTTTCAATTTAAGTACCTAATTCTGAAAAATATGAAATGATTTCCCTCATGAATTGTTCTACAGCAATTTAAAAAACTATCCAAATGACACGTATACAGTAGCTGATACTTACTATTAATTGATAATAGTTTGAAGTTCAAACTATCCATCTCTTTACCTCAGAATTGGTTTTTTTGTATAAAATATTAAAATGTTTTATTGAATTAAATTTATTGAATTCAAAGTTCAAACTTTACTATAGTAACATAGTACACTATACAGCAGAAGCAAGCTATCCGACTTTTTTTTTAAAATAATATATTCTTAAAACAATGACACGTGATAATTATTGTCCTACCAAGAATTTCATGAAAAATGAGGATTTAAAAAAAAAAAATATTTATCACTTTTGCTGAGAAAATAAATTGAGTAAGTACATAGTTTTTTCTTCGGACATTTTTGATTGTAGGTAGGCACCTACATACAAATAAAAATAATAGAATTATTTTTGATCCGATTTTAGGCCATCAAAATCATGAAAAATCATCTACAGCGACTCACCATATCAACATATCACAAATTTATAATTAGATAACTTTTAGTTATAGTAAACATTTCTATTGTAAATTATAATAAATAAATAAAATATATGAACACGTAAATTAATTGGAAATTTATACCTAAGTTATATTCATGTAATTAAGTGCAGGTTGTAAGTACTAAGAAATATTTTTTTTTGAAATTTAAGATTTTTATTTCAACGTATAGCTGCAGGTATTGGGTAACTTTAGTAACTAAGCCGTTTTTATTTCTATAAATCTTGTATCACAAAAAAAAAATAACTTTTCCTTAAAAATATTTTTTTACCTATAGGTACCTATAGTATTTTTATAATGGAGGTATATACTATAAAGACATATAAGTATAGTTACTTTATACAATAAAAGTTTCAACTGGTTAGTGGTTAGGTTCAACATCGCTAAGATGAAGTGAAAATTATGTAGTATACCTAGTTAAAATTATGACTTATTGAAGTAAAAGCATTGACCTACTTTTTAAAGTTTGTTCAATGCATTTATGCATATAAGAGTATTGTAGTATCTCATCCAGAAAGTGAAATAATTTTTTATGATATTTGGAAAGTCTGGGAATTGGGAATAATTTAGGTTAGTAAGCAACTTTTATTTTGTTGACTTAATAATATTTTCTTTTAGGAAAAATGAATAAAAGTATGACATTCAAGGCTCAACCCAAATCTCAGAATATTTCAGTGATATATGTAGGTATACAGTAACGTAATCAGCTCGACTGAGTTTGAGGGTTTGCAGATAAAAATGTAATACAAATATACAATTCATAAGTACCGGCGTTTTAAGTACTTTTTAAATTGCTGTACCTACAGTCATTGGGTATTGGAGTTTGCATGCTAAAAGTTTGAAAGTACCTACCTATACTTACTTATTCAAGTTTTGATTAAAAATAAAGTAAATTTATTGTATTCAAATTTTAACTGTGTAATATACAGAATAAAATATAAATAATTAACCATTCTAATATTATAGTTAAATAATTTTTTTTTATTCATACTTATTATATTAATAATTTATTTTTACATATTAATTCGAAATGTTTATTCAACATAATCTACAAAATACATTAGGTATATATTATAAATAACTTATGAGACATATAGTAATTAGAGATGTATCCCGGGATCTGCAGCTTATAGGTACATCACGGATAAACATTTAAACAGATTCACAGATTGATCCTTTATTCAGTATATAGAGTATTTTTTTTTATCAGTAATTTAAATTTTAGATCCTGAGTGGAGCGAAAGAATGTATCGATTTTACTAAGATGTGTGTGTTTTTTTTTCTTTCAGTCAGCAACATTTTGGATAGGTAGTAAAAATGCTCCGATTTTTGAGATCAGCATCATTTCTGACAGAAAAATGAATCTAGTTGGTACTTTTGGTAGGTAAAAAATTCTAAGTAGTTTAAGAAAGCGTCAAGAAAAATGTTCAATAATAACTTTTTAAAACACAAAAACAATTACAATATACACTTTATTCTTAATTTAAAATAGTTTATATTATTCAATATTGGATTCACAATCCACAGATATGTATAATATATTACATTATCAGGCACCTCTTTCCCATTGGGCACTTTGAGCACGTGCCCAGGGCCCCAACGATGCCCCTCCTTATTTGCCTATTTTAACAAAATGGTACTCTGTCCAAGTCGTAGTAGCCCCATTATACCACTTCCCAGAGCCTCATAAAGGTTAAAGACGACACTGTACGGCTGTACATTATCATAATTGTCTGTAATTGGAATAAGCTAGGATCAGGATCTAAAAAATTATAAAAAAAAAATTGGAAAAAAGATATATCTGGGGGGCTCGGTACCTACTACCTAGGCCCCTGTGGATTCTCCCCCTGCGTTAAAGTGACACACACAACAACTAATGTACATTATAGCGGTACCCACTTGTCCACCTTTTTATATTGGGTGTAAAATATTTTAATGTAGTAATAATAAAACAATTATTTACATTGTAAGTGTAATATATACAAATACTGAAATATTTAGGTAATATAATATTAAAGACTTTAATTTAAAGTTATGCTACAAAAATGTGGTTTTACTTTTTAATGCATTGCAATTTAAGCGTGGGGTTAGTGAGGTAAGTATAAATAATTTGAGCAACCCCTGTGCGCCTATGGCTCCGATCCTGTATTTCTGTTCTCATAAATCGTAATTCGTAACTCGTACGTTTGAATTGAATGTGTCATATTTATTTCTTATACGACACGGTATAGCATAATTATTGTAACATTTTACTTACTGGTTTCACTGTATGGCCATATGATTTCTAGAAACGTGCGGCGCTATCACTTGATAGTCACTTTTTATCAAACGAGTTGTAACTTGTAATTTGCCGTCAGTCAGTTGATTCCCGATCTCCGTGCTTGTCTTTCGGTCGGCTACTGATTATAATTAAAAATTTAGTGTTTCACATTATTCAACAAACGTCTTATTCAATTAAAACTATCGCTTTCTATTATTTTGTTTTCAAATAGTCTCCATTGGGCATTGCTTTAATGTTTTTAAGAATTAAATTTATTTTTATTTAACAGTTCGATAACAAGTTGTTCTCGGAAAATTTAAAGAAACCATTAAATTACATAATGTTTAGTGGAATTTTGTAAAGTGTATCAAAACTCGATATAGTCCTCACCTTATAGACAACAGTATGTATTTATTAGTTTTATGAAGTTTATGTGAGATTTTATTTTAGAGTCTTTATAATGTGTACAGTCTGCTTGTATTATTTTGTTAATATAGGCTTAGATATAGTTTTTAAACTTAAAATGTTGAACTAGCTGATTAGAGCTAAGCTAGATTTAATAATTTTTAGTGCCCTTGGTTTAAATCCTTCATTTGTTGGTCTACAATATGAGAATTAAAAAATCCTTTTGACAAAGTTTTAGATAGGTACATATGTAAACGGCAGCTACAATAATAAACTTATTACTTAAATATACATGACTAGACTCAATGCTTGCTCTCAACCTAAATTAATTAAAAAAAGTATAATATTTATGTATTTAGGTATCTTATATGATGTCCTTGTCACAAGTTAAATAAAAAAACATATTCATCTACCTATTTTATTGGACTTGTAAAATAATTGTATTTAAATTTTCTGAATTCAACGGATGACTAGTAAATAGTATGTACCTAGATACCTATAAAAAACAATTAACAATTAATAAAAATCATATTTTGTTCACTTTTTATCAACTTCTTTAACACATTTAAAATATTTATAATTACTTGTTGTACACAGAAACAAATAAACATTAGATAGGTACATTTAAATGTCATAAGAAATTTTCAGCTATTTTTTTGAGTTTTTTATCATCTTCTAAAATAAAATTATTATGCTGGCTTCATAAGAGATAGGTTTCTTCTAGACATTGTAGTTATCCCTTTTATTTTATTTATGTTGTAGGTATTTTAGTATTTATATTAATGTTATCAATGAATTACATATTTGATGTTTTAGCTGTTTTTTTCAAATCTTTATTAAGAATCTATTGATACATCTAGTAGTTTAATTAAATTAATTTCCATTAGGTTTTGTTTTTAAGTATAACTACCAAGAAATCATACATTTTCTCAATATACAATATGTTTATTGTACATAATATTATTAAATGTGTTACCTATTTATCATACAAATTATTAGAATATGATCATATTATTTACTTACACCTGAGCTTATATTGGCTTATACCTAATATATATTTCATGTTGTAGTTATTAAAAAAATATATTCTTGACTTGCATAGTACAAACTTATGGTTGTGATATTCATATTTTACTAAAATTATTTGAAAAGTCATTTTTGATGACAATAAATTATTATTTTATAATAAACTATCTTGAGTAGTTGTACATTTATTTATTTATTGATACTTTGTCAAACAAATGTTTCTTCAATTTTATAACTTATATTATTGTTACATACCTATTTATTTACTAATCTTTTTTTACTATTTTCAAAATTGCTACCTACTAATTTTTATTTTATAATAAGAATACATACCTAATATTTATAAGTTATTTGGTTTTTAATCAATGGTGGGTATATAAATATGAGTCATGTGATTATCTTTATGAATTTAATTTAATGATTTTGAGTTATTCGGTATATTAATTATTACTTATTTATTAAGTATTTTAAAAGTTAGTTTTTTCTCTGCGCCTATATTATATTTTAGAAATGTATTGTAAACCTATTAGTAAGTATCACTGGAAATATTAGTTTAGTTATATAAATTTTATCTAAATTGATAATATTTTTGAATTTGTAATTTAAATAAGGTAAATTTATTTGACTTTTTATATTTCCATCTAATAGATTAACCAATTGGCTATAGATTAACAGATTTGAACATTTCACATTATTTCTTATTGTTATGATTCAAACTACTTAATACATTTATTTTAGGATCGTCAACGTACAATGAGACCATGGTTTGGCCTGTTGTGCCTAAGCATTGTCACCTTGTGCGTGGGACAGCGTCAGCGTCCAATATATATGAATCAATTCGCCGTGCACATACCAAAAGGCTCTGGTCAGGCTGAACAAATTGCAGCCAAACATGGTTTCAACAACATAGGACAGGTAAATTCACTTTTTCATAATTTAATTTAACAATAGATTTAATAGAATCAAAATTACTCGTTCAAATTTCTACAATAGATACATAACTTAAACATGAATGTAGATCTGTAGCCCGTAACTAATCAATACTAATGAGTTAATAGTTGGCACATAAAAGGTTGATAATAATATGGTCTATGAGTGAATCTTTTTATTGTTTTCTTTGCATAGTCGTAAAAGAAATAAAAAATGTATTTGCTACCTATTCAAAAAATGTTTGAGGTTCTTGCAGTGAAGAACTATTTTATTTGATGTCTATTTGATACATACATTTTGTATGGGAGGGAGGATCAGAAATAAAAATGTAATTATTATATTATTACAATTTAGTATATTGGTCTGCTGGACTTTTTTTTAGCCTACCTACCTATTAAAGTTGTTAGCATACCTTTCAAAAAGTGGAAATGACTCATCTGAATTAAACAGTTGTGGTAAACAATTTATTTAACTTTTTTTATGTTTCCTTGCAGCGCGTTAACACTATTTTATAAAATTTAAAAAAAAAGACCTATAGGGGGATCTGTTGCCCACATCCCCCTTGTATACACCCTTGGACTTATAAGTTATTCTATATGGATTGTATTCTTTGTTGTTTAGTTTTAATGTATAACTAATTTGTACGGAAACTTTTAAATCATACATCGCCTGAAATATAACTGTTGAAAATATACTTAAAATGTTTATAAGCTACAATTATTAAAAACAAATCTTTAAAAAATTCTCATATATTATACTATTATGTATCTACTAAAAAACTATGTAATTAACTAAAATTAGAGTTTACAATTATTCAGAAATACTCAGTGCTTTATAGACTTTTGGATAGAACTGATAAAATTAGTTCTCTATAATATTCATCGCTTGTTTGCAGATTGAAATTATCATAGTTTCATACTGTTGGTCCATTAAGATGACGCTTCACTAGCATGTGTAGTCTCCGTCTTACAAATGTACAACATAGCAAAAACTATTTTGTGCGGAATAGAACCACCAAGTTGCAATAGTGATAGTTAAGGCTTCAAATTGATATGCAATATAATTGAGAACATTATCTGTGAAATATCGTTTTTATATTTTTTTAATAATTTAACGAACAATTTTCGTATTGTTTCAAAATCCATTATTTTTGATTTTTTCAAACTTGAATAACTTTTCCGATACCGAAAAAATAAAAACGATATTTCACTGCCAAATTTCTCCTTTTTATGTGGTGAAAATTTAATTTCTTAGTTATGGCTGTAACCTTCTCTATTATTTCCCGCAAAAAAACAGTTTTTGCTATGTTTTACATTTGCAAGACGGAGACAACACGTCATGCGGGTGTAGCGTCCTTTTAAAATAACTTTTTTTTATGATTCATCATTTTTATGGTACCATAGAGAAAATTACAAAAAAATCTCAAAATCCACTGTGGCTTGGGAAAGAATATAGTAGACAATTGGTGGTTTGGCGTGGAGGGGTTAGGTTAGGTTGGTGGAGGGACTAAGCTTGGAGCGAAATAAAATTTAAAATAGTACAAAACTGGATTGCGTCGAGTAGTCGAGTGAAGCGTGATGAGTGTCTAACAACACCCACTTATCGTATCCTGTCCACGCTTGTTTTATCATTACTTTTTACTCTCGATTTCTTTGGTGATGACCCAATAACAGTAACTTTATGTTTTCGTAGAATAAAATTGCATAACTGTCATTTTATATTAATGTAGTTAAGAGTATGAGTAAAAAGTACAATCAAACCGGTTATGGTGAATTTGCGTAGTCTAAATGACGCGTACGACTTTTTTCCTTATCCTTTCACGCAACTAGTGTGTTCCTTGATGGTCATATGTTTATAGTGGAAGAATTTTTTACTTTCTCTGATCACGTCTGAAACATTGTAATTATTTTGCGGTTGCTGTCGTAGTACTACGACGACAGGGGACCTCAGCTGCTCGTCTCCCAAGCAACTAACTGGTTTCAAAAATATAGATCTTATAAAGATTTATTGGACATGTATAGGTTTATTTCTGGATTTATTCGTCTAGCTACTATAGCTGAAGAAGGTTATTGGAATGGTATGAAACCAGTGACTTCATAATATTAATCGATAATAAGATCCACGTGTTTAGACATTTCAGCTTGCAAAATTATGTCAACACAACGACATAATATTTATGTGATCCGATTTATATTTTGTTTCTGGGGCGTTTACCTTTAGAAATAGTCGTTTACATAATATAAGTACCGTATAGTTATTGTTATAGACATTATTTTATAAATCTTTAATGTTCAAATAAATACGAAGTATAAGTACTAAGGTTTATAATTACAGAATCAATTAATACATTAACTATTAAGCATGGTCAAAACATAAAAAAATAATACGAACTTAAATAAACTTGTTTACTATTATCATATATTAATATATCATACATTTTTGCAAATTAAGGTAAAAATAAGTAATGGGTAATGAGTTATAGATAGTTATAGGGATTTCCAATCTATTTTACTCGACTGTGTACTTGATCCTTTAATAAAATATTTACGCCACGCAAATATAAATAAATACATATTTTTTTGATGATGCACAAACAGCTAAAGGACGGCCAATATCGCCATTCAATTAAACCAAAACATAAATAACTAAAACTTCTATCTTGAAGCTGACACAATATTATAATGGGACAACAATTATACGCACACCTTTGTGTAGAACCGTGCCCCGACAGCGGTTGAGAATCCTTGGATTAGGTAATATTAATACGTAATTTTTAAGGATGCTTCATATCATACCAGCCGCGTTGTATTAAATTAATATTAAAAATATTTATGTTTTTAATAGACACGTCCCTATGTAGAAATTCGTTTATTCTGTAGCTGACAATTTTAAAATTTTGTTAACAATAAAGACCACATGAATATTATCCATGTGAAGGAATATTTTTCATTCTATGAAATTCTTGTCACTAAATAGTACTTATATAATATAATACCTGATACAATGTGTTTTTCCTTTATATTATTACTGATGTTTCAATGTTCCAGTTATTTTCCTTGTTAATACATTTTTTTTATACATTTAACTACTACTTTTTATAAAGACTCAATTTTTTGTTTCTGTGTATAAGTATTATTATTATGTGTTTAGTAATGAATAATGATACTATTATGTTTAAGTGTATAGCCACTTATTTATTATGTAGACATGCAGTATTAAGATATACTGTTTCGTAATTTTAACGTTTTGGTTCGGGAGCGAAATTATTAGTGTGTTCCTCGCATTGACTCGTGTTTATTTTTTGTGCTTATTTAAACATTTTTTTAGACTTTTTCGTATGCTTATATTTAAGGATCGTAAAAAGAGGTTGGTTATATGATATTGATTACGTTTTTATTGTATTACGGTGTAAGCCTACTCATTTTATAATGTAGTTTACTGCAAGGCTTAACATTATAGGTATAACTGGTATAAGATATATAAATCTAAACTTAATTGATTAATAATACACGTGGTTCGTAATACAATATAAAATTAACTATCAAATGAATGCAAAAAAAAAAAGAAAAAGAAAAATGGAATAGGTATACTCTGAGAAGTAATTTATCTTCCTATCCAAGTATATTTGTTGACAAATGTTTCAAGATAAATGTTTAGCTAATTTATCGTTTAAAATATTATTATAAAATAATATAATTTATTATACATATAAATATCAATGAATAAAGTGTAATTTTATTTAAGAACCAATCTAATACATAAGTAATTAAAACTAATTAAAACAAAGTAGTTTGTTGATTTGGGCCATTAAAACCTCAGATGAAATGGCGTATTTCTTTAATTTTTGTCGGATGAAACATAACCATCGAACTGTTTTTGACGTTCGGTTGTAGACACCAATCAGCGTCATGAGTCGAATTATTATTGTTAGTAATTTTCAAAATCGGAAAAGTGGTTTTTTCCCTGGAGAGCTACTCGGTTTTTGACAGAGATTAATGGCGTACCGATCATCGTTGAGTTATAATTTGTTTCTTGGCAAAAGGAAAAGGGGTTCTTATTCGCAAGTAATTTAAAACAAATTACATTAGTTCTGTCTGGTTTGGCGTTCAGGAGCCAAAGAAAGACACTGACCAAATACAACCAGACCTTCGTCGCCATCTCATCGTCACTGCATTAGTTTAATTGTTGTTTAAAGTCGAGATAGATAACATATTCAAAGTGTTTACAACTTGTTATTTGTTCTTTATATTTAATTCTACATTTTTTTTAGGAACAGTAAGTCTCAATTGAAAAATAGTTTATTGTATTTTATTTTATATGTTTGATCTAATATTTACTTCCATTGATTTTCAAATATACAAATTAACTATTCTATCCTACACATGTTATACTTATGTAGGTATATATTATATACACTTATATTACATTATTATTTTTTTATGTCATACACAGAACATGCGCTTTACTTCATCAAACCTGTGATGCGCGAAGTACATGTTAGCTTGTAAATGTATAATCATTTAATTATGCAATGCACTGAGAAAATATTTTGCACCAATAAAGATCTAGGTTACAATTTATAAACCAAAAATAAAAAAAAAGGCCTTAAGTATTTGAAGGGCTCCATCGCCGAATGACTTAATTTGACCTCATTGTGTGCTTCATGTAATTTGTTTTATTTGTGTGTATGTTTATGTACAATCATTGCTTTTACTTATTTTTTTTTAAATATACAGATTATGAATTTTCTAAATAATAAAAAAATAAACTCTATGGTATGTGGGTAAATATATTTTAATAATAGAACTAGATGTCTGACTTTGTCAGACCGACTGTTTTTTCTTGCTAAACCTCGATCAGTCTTACAGAATTGACATTTGGTTACTCGTAAAGATCATAATTCTTACTGACTATGACACCTCTTATCTGCGCCTCTTATTCCTCTGTAGTCACACTTCCGTATCTTTCGCATTTACCCCATCACACCAAGTTTTCTTTGGTTCATTTAAATACAAATCATATTATTAACAAATATACACATACATGTGTAATGTGTATGTTTATTGTATATATATCTGAAATTTAGTACAACTTTCATAACTTACATCTGAAAAGTTACAAAACAAATTTGAGTTGATGAGTATACAGGAAATTTATTTAATTTTTCAAATTATGAAAGTGTATGAGTTGTAAAAGTTCGAGTTCTAAGTTTTTTGTATAATATATTTTCATTATATAATCAGTGTTTACAAGTTAATGTTAACAAAATAAATTTGATTAAGATTTTAAGCTTAGGACTTATGATAGCTTAACGATACGGACGTTTCAATGACATCCGTTGCAGCGTTCATCTGTAGTCCACAACTCACTCAATATGATGGTTACTGAATTACCTTGATAACCACATTATCTGTTAATTTGTTAGTAGCTTCCGTTAAATATAGTTTATTGTATAAGGAGGATAGTTATTTTTTGAAAATTGATTTAAATCGGTGATTTGTTTATCTTTGTATAGGTAGTAGGTACCAGTCTCTTTGAACAAGGTCATGAATTCATGACCCGGCAAAAGTTAACCGAGAAAACGGTAAATAAATGTGACTAAAGTTCGGTAATTTCTACTAAACAATAAGCTTTAATACGCCTATAGCGCTTACTAATCTCTTAACCATACTGTATAGTCGAATGGTTATAGAATTTTTCTCATTTCGATTTAATCTAATTAACCCATGTTATTTGTTTTCTGAAGAAAAAATATTTTATTGCAATGTTTGATTAAGACTACAAACGGGAACAGGAAAAATAAAACTTGATACAGTAGTTTAAAACAGGATGAAAATGATGAAAGATAAAGAAATTATTCAAATTTGTTGTTTGTTGTTTATATGAAGATCTTATTTGGTATTGAAACGTTAATTATTTTGTCTTAATATACTTGTGTAATACTATTTATAATGGTGTTGTGTATATTAAAAGTAGTAAGGTATACTTTACCTATGTTTTCAAGATTGATAAATTATATAAATTGTTCATAAATGAATGTAGTGTTTATTGTATGGTAGGTAATTATAATATTATAGGTAGGTATTCAATTTACGGTATTTGTATTATTCATCAATACAGTTAAATACCTATCAAAGTATACTAATTAATTATTGATAAAATACAAATCAAATTTATGCAAAGAATACATATTAATTTAAATGTTCAGTTATAATTATGATATCAATTATATTAGGTTAGTATTTAAAATAAAAGATCATACAAAAATATAGATATTGTTTATTTTGTTGATGGATAAATTATGTAATGATAATATTATAACAAGAAAGGGATACGCTTATTATTCTATGTGCATAATATTTACAACCTATTTGTATTTCGTCCGTTCAAGAATTAATTTCGAATAGAAGTTGATCGATAAAATTATTTATCCGTGAAATTAAATTTAAAATACTGTTAGCGAAATTAAATTCGAACTCGTTAATTAGCGGAATGGCCTTATTTCATAGTGAATCCCATTATTACAATTTAAAATTTGTAGAAAGTGTTTATACTGAATTAAGAAAAAAAGATATTCAATTAAGAACTATATCGGAATAAGTGTCGTACTTCCTGATTTAGTTATCTTGTGAGTATTTAGTATACTTTAATATAATAATAATATGATAAAGATAAAGGTCACAGTGGCCAGTCATATTTTGTTTGAGTGCGAAGAAACTCAAGAAACCATGGATGACTATATTTGCTTTAGTTTTTATAGGTTTTTTTTATAAGTAGACGATTTTTGTGGTTTCGGGGTTTTTATTGGAAAGAGGTCGTTAAATTTATATATTTATATAGTATATTGAAATCTATAAGGTCGTTGTCGTCCTTTCCATTAATTATGGTAGAAAAATATTTATACGTTTATCATAATATAATAGACAATATTTTTTAATCAATGTTTCATTATTTTATGAGAAATATTTGAAAATGTTATCTTTAATTTTGTATGTAATACATTATTACGTTAAATGATTTATATATAGACGTTAAACCACATATCCACAAATATATCAATAATGCATTAATGCTTAAGGATAAAAAAAAAATGTTCTAAAATAAAATAATAATGAATTGTATTTTTTGTTCTTGAACATTTTGGTTTGATTGTAATTAAATATATTTTTTAGTTTTAATAAGCTATTAGTGTAACTATTTATTAATATAAAATTAAAAAAAAATTTAATAGGTCAATATTACCAAATTAATTTAAAATTATTAAAAATGTACCATATGTACATTGTGTACATTTAGTTTAAATGTATGGCACACTCATACTTTGCCCAGTATATTTAAAATGATACATAATTTATTTGTAATATAGGTAATTTAATTACATACTAGTGAATACTGAATATTATTTTAATGTAAAGCTGGAACGAATGGTGAATTTGAAATGGACCGAAACGATGTTTAGATTATTTTAATAAAATATATAAATATAATTAAACTTATTAATTCGATCTACTTACAAGTCATAGTAAAATAATAGAATATCTATCATGAAATGACATCGAAATCACGTTACACTTGTACCTAAATTTTGTAACCTATTATAATAATTCGGATCAGTAAACAAATATGTCAGATCTTACAAAAACAATTCATTATCATTGAATTTGACGTAGTCAAATCACTGATATATTCTTAGTAAAAATTTGATGTACAAAATTCTTTATAGTTAGTTAATACTACCTAGTTATAAGCTTTATGATACATAAAAAAACTAAGCAAAATATAATATTATAGTAGGTAGGTACCTACATAAAATAAAAAATTATTTATTGGAAAGTAGATGATATTTTAGATTTTGAGTGAAGCGAGGAATATATTGATTTTATAATGATGTATATTTCTTTAATTTTTTTTAATTTGTATCTTCCTACACGATAAGTAGTTGAAATAATGTTTTGATTTTCAACCTCAGTGTCTTTTGCGATGCGAAATAGAATCTAGTTGGTGCATTGTGAGGTAAAAATTTAAAATTCCCAGTAGTTTTTAATCGCGCTTAAAAAAATCCCCCAAAAAATTAAAGAAAAACTGGAATTTTTATGCAAAATTGGACAAAATAAATTTTGGTTTTTGGTGTAACACTTGATACAATGAAATGATATCATTGAATTAAAATTCAATACCATACATTACAGTGACCCACTTGTAACCTACTGTACAGCAGATAGTCACTAGCTACTTACCAGATTTTTAAATTTGTAGGTATAAATTGTTTGGTTTATGCATGAAAAATTTCGTAATATATTGTTGTGTAATCCCTTTTATAATACATTGAATTGTAAAATTGTGTTTTTATAATATAATGCGAAGTCAATTTTATCGTTTAAAGTCTTGATTTAATTTATAGTTTAAGTACTCTATAGTTGTATTAATTCAATTTGAGATGTACCTATTGTTTTAGGTTTTTATATTACGTTAAGAATATCTACTATGCTCATTGTGGCAGTCCATCGAGAGTTTTGTTGTCATAGTTACTAGCTAAGACATCTTATAAATAAATTATTTAATTATATTTTTGGCTTACAGTTTTAAGTTTTCAATTATTTGGTTTTGTAAATATTACATTTTTTATTAAACCTTCTATTGTTATTTATTACATCTACTTTGTTTAGATAGTGTTTACCATTTGAGTGAAGATATTTGATTTACAGTTTCAGTAATGATAATTTGAGCAAGTTAAATATGATTATGAAATTACTGGTTATATTTAATTATGTACTTATAAATTATTGATCGAAATCGGGAAGTTAGCATGCCCATAGTGATTTTCTTTAATTGTTTATATTGTATTATTTTTTAATTTAGTACCTATAATAAATCAGAAATTTGCTATTTGTTTTTAGAAAAACTGTACTAAAATATTGGTTTTTATGATTATAACCATGCACGATACGTTTAACTTTTAAATTATAAATTTGAGATTCTGAGCGCAGCGATGAATGTATTGATTTTACAAATATGTTTGTGTGTGGTTTTTTATTTGTGAATGTGTACACGATTTATAGTAGAAAAAATGCTTCAATTTTTAACTTTGTTGATTTTTGGTAGAAAATTGGATTGGTACTTTTATGTGGTTAAAACTGAAAATTCCCAGTTTTTTCAAAATAATCGGGTAAAACAAAAAACCTAAGTCTCAAAGTTTGAAAACTTATTCAAGGTTCATTATAAATAGTTCGATTTGTAACTAAAAAATGTAAAAAATATATATTCACAATTTTTTTTTATTAACATTTTAAGTTACTTATACGCTTATTGTGCAAAATGTATAGATTGTGTATGTGCATATGCAAAATAAAATAAAAAAAAAAACATTTTAAGTAAAATTTGGACGAAATTAGATATTTAAATGAAGAATAACGATTTTAGTAATTTTGAGGAATTTAAAAATGTTACTTATGAATACTTTTAACTTTTAACGTATCTATATTATCATATGATCTTTTATACACACATTTAGATTGTGTCCGCTCAGAATCATTTTTCATATTATGCAATGTAAATCATTGAATTCAAAATAATACGTAACACATCCATTACAGTCACCTCAATATAGATGTACACTCGCGGCACCAACTGTACAGCAAGTGGTAAGTAGTACAGGTTAGAGAATCTAATTTCAAGTACATATTGTGAAAGTTCAAACACACATATCAAAGCTAAAGCTTTAATCAAGACTTTTGAGTCAATTTTTATAAATCTTAATATTACTTCATAATTGTAACATAAAACTTTATATTTCTTATTATTGATTGCCTATGGTTTTTCTTTTTGGACATATTTCATTTAAATTTGTATATTTTTTAGAAATACGAGAAACAATAAAAGTGATTTCTGCATCCAAATATGTTTCTCTAAAATTAATGTAGGTACTCAATTTTTAATAATATATATATTTTTAATACTTGGGAATTATTTTATCATGTTTCTAAACGTATAAAATTCGTTTAATATAATACACATTTAATTATAAGTCATAATATTATTTGTTGTATATTTATATCGTAAAAAATATGTTTGACGTCCTCAATGTACTTGGGTAACTTTATTTACATATATATTTTATTCCATTTTGTTTTTAATGTTTTTATATATTATTTTAATATAATTATTATGATTTCAACGTTTTAATAAAAACTTAATTTGTGACGATCTTACTTGGTTTAATAATGATTTATATTGAACTTTGACGTAAAAGTTGTGTCACTGTAGGAAACTTAGTCTTTTCTTCCTCGTTTTCTTCAATAGTATTGGGAATTTCGCAATTTTAATTAATTAAAACAACTTTTGATATTCAATAAAGTAGATTGTATCTCTGAATTAACTCGGTTTGAAACAATTTTAACTGTTTGCTATTTTTGAATATATAGTGGTAATCTATATTCAATATCTAATAATTTTGTATTTATTATTTATTTGTAAACGCTGAAGCTTAAATTAATTGAAACTGTATAGTATTTATTATTTTATTTTGTGTCACTTAAATGAGTAATTGCAGTAATGTTATATTTCTGAAATAATTTGACGTTAGGTATACTGCAGTGTTAAAAATATAAATTTTGTTAAAATAATATTAATTCTGTTGAGAGTAGATAATATAAATTAAAATTTCGATTGAGGGCATATGTTAAACATTTTTTCTTGCCAATTAGCGTTTTGAAGTTAGATCCTTCTGATTTTCATCTCACGTAACTTGTGCACAACGTTAAGCATAAAGTTGTTCCAAAACTTTTCGAATTCGATTATGTATACAATCAGGAAGTTTCCGTTCTAATTAAATGAATTTCACTGATAAATTTGGATTAGCGCTCCTCGGAGGATGAGGAGTTATCGCGATAAATACAGAACAGTTAAACGGATGGCACATAATACATCAGACAGTAATGTGCCTACCTAAACCTGTTATCCTAGCCCTGAAATTATTATTATCCTGTTGTTTAATCGTCTGGATTAGTTAATTCCTATTGCAATTAATTTATCATACAATAATTATGACGCACACCATTAAAAGTGCTTTTCACTATATAGTAATAACTGTATGGAAAATGTTATGACTTGACTATGACTTTTTCTTTGTAGTAAAATAGCTGAAATATCGCTGACATTTTTGTATCACGCTTGGTATAGAGATATTCAGTAATTAATGACTATTTACCATGTACAGAGTGATTCTCCGCATGCTCATCATCTTTTTTCTTCAATAATGCAGTTCTTCAAAATCTTTTAAGTATACTTAAAGGCCATATTTTCAATAATTTGAGATTCATTGTACTATAGGTACTTAAGGATTATTCTTTGGAGATATAACTTCTGTTTTACCCAAAGAGAGCCTTTCTCACTACTTAACGTTATTCAGCTGATAATTTTTCTAAAAATGTTGATGTATCAGAATCAAAATTCGAACGAGTAGTTTTTAAGTTACTTTGTGTACCTACCTACTAAGAATAATAGGTCTACGTTGATGGGTTTGTAAGAAATGGGGCTATGGTGATTTGAATACTTTAGTGATTAATATTAATCTATCAATATTAACTATTTATAAAAACGATCCAAGTAAAATTTATTATAATAACTTCAACTAGATCCAATATTACATCTATTTTATATTTTTTTAAATACCAATTTTAAGGACCATTATCCCCATTATCACCACAAGCCACTCCTTAAGTAGTGAGAAAAAATTCAAAAATATTTTCTTCGACTACTTACCTAGGTATATATTTAAAAACTCATAAAATCAGAATTTGAATAAATATATTATTGAAATAAAATATTTTAGATATTGTAAAAAGGGATGATTCGACGAGAGGCCCTTTATATTACTCGCCAAACCATATAATTTTTTCTTGTTTTTTGTTAGTTTAATTTTAGGCATGGGTCGGAAGTTAATTGTGTTCATTAGACAAAACTTGATTTATAAGTTATTATTAAGTTTCGCGTGTTGAATAAACAAGTTTAAAATGTGGTACACATATATAGGTTGTGTGTGTTATGTACTACGAAACGATAATTTTTGCTTACAATGATGCATGTTAGAACTCTTGAAACAAGAACTATTTCTGGATCTCATTCGTAGGACTCTGTGTGGTTTTATTACTGTAAATGGATACCACGGGACTGCATGTTATTGCAAAGTTTTCGCATTTTCGAGCCCGTTTGGGAGGGCAGTTGCTGCTCTGACAGATCCCTAGTGATTATGTTATTCATACTACCATCAATGTGATTTCCCCTTCGAAGAAGGACAGATTTATTTGATGAATAAATGTAAAAAAGGATTATCTTTTTCTGGTATTAGTGGTATTAACCGCTTTAATCGATTTAATGAACACATACAAAATATAAAAAATATAAAACCAAAATATTATACCAGACATTATATTTTGGCTGGCTTTTATCTATAAATTATTATATTAGTATTTTTTTTAACCTTTTTAATACATGTATAATAGTTAAATTTAATTAAATTTAACTCAAATTGTGTAACATCTATAATCCTGATCATTCCAATATTATGTTCATTATTTAAAGGAATAATGTAGACTATACCAACGTTATTTATATAAATTAATGCAATTTTATTTTATTTTAAGACGAGTTAATACACATTGGAATAACCTTCGTAATCCAATCATGTATCGTTTCCATAGATATTTTGTGAACATATTTATTCTAAAGAAAATATTGTTTCAACAAGTCTTAGAAGTATTAGTTTATTGACGGCTATAGCCGATAGATATTTACTTCCTAAATACTATAATCCATCTCCTCTATTATTTAAGTTTAAATAATATTATTTTATGTTTCATTTCGAAAATTATGTACAGTTTATAGGTAGGTATTTAATAATTTTATACGTGAGTTAGTTGTGACAATAAATATTTGCAATTATATGTTTTATTAGTAAAAATGTTGACTTGAATGGAACCAAATGAACTAATCGTAAAATAAAATATAATATTGTAGGTATATAACTTGTAATAAAAAATAAATTAAATATTTTATATGTTATAAATTATAATGGTAGATTTCACTGTAGTGAGGGTTTTTTTTCAATCTGTCAATGGACTCCTATTAATTACATTTTGTCGAAGGTTTTAAAATAATTTTTCGTTTTAACTATATTCGAAAAAAATTACAAGTCTGATTTATACTCGAGTCCATCATAATAATAATACATAATAATGTATTACCTATATATATTTCTAGGTATAATTTGATTGCAATATTATTTTAATTCAACTACATGAAAACTAGCCATAAGTATTACCTAATAAATACATGATATCTAATTAATACCGTATTATTCTAAAAATATTTAGTTGGTGAATGTTTAATACTAAAAGTATACAAATAATAAATTTGAATAGGTACCGTTTTTTTTGCTGTCTTTAAATAATATGTACTTGTGTCATATAATTTCTAAGATATAGTTGTTGTCTTATGCCTATTGATAATAATTATTATCTATATTATTATTATTCTATAATATATTATTGAAATCAAGTGGTACCTACTGTTGATTGCCTTCCGATAACTTAATTGTCCTTTTCATATTAATTTGTGACCACTTTTACTACTTAATTAATAGGTAGGTTGGTAGGTTATGTATAGGTAGGTTACCTATTTTGTGGATTGACAAAAAACCAACAATAAAAAATATTTTTATGAAATAAATCATACGCAATTTGAATTTTATCAGTAAATTATTTTTTAATTAACAAAACAATTTTTTTTCTTCAAATATTTGCTGGTTTTTATTAGTTTTAAATTTTTTTCATAAGTACAATATACTTGAACTTTTTCTATAGTTTTAAATATAGTCGATCCATTATATTTGTATATTTGATGCATACATTGGTCCATCATTGTTTTTTATTGTTGGTTTCAAGGTCTTTACATAAGTTACAAGTACACCACTGCTCTGTGTGAACAACCAATAGTCGTGTTGTTCTAGTTGAGTGCAGGGCTATTGGCAGCAGCCAAGGTTCGCGTTTATTGAGTGCCCGGTGAAATGTTTGTGTGGTTTTTGAGAGCAAGGAGAAATTATTTAGTTTTATTTTTTTTCGTCAGCTACCTGAATTGTGCAATTTCGCTGGGAATATATAGTTATATGAATATAATATGTCCTGGTAGCGTGATGAAACTCATTAACCGCCTGTCCGTTTATATGGTCGGAAGAGTGCCGAAGAAGAACAAAAATAAAATTATCAAAATTAGTGGTATAATAATCAATATTTCGTTATTCTTTATCCCGGTGTTACTGGTTTTTCTCGCGTGTTGTTGTGTGAGTTATGATTTATTATATTGTGTTAAATAATGTTGGGTTTTTTCACCCTCAGTTTTACATAGTTCACTTTAAAATAATTTAGATTTAAACTTTTTGAATGTAGTTAAAATCATTTAGAATGCTTTAATATATATTGTAAGATTCAAACTAAATCCCAAATTTTTATTAATCTATCTATGTATTTATAAATTGTACAGTAACTATATGGTAATTGTATTTAGTGTAGCTGGCGGCCGTGAATATAATATGTAATAGGCTATCTTATATGTCTTAGGAACACAGTGATTCAAATTTCAAGGAGATTGTGTAGTTATTTTTTTTTGCACTGTTATCATTTAAATTTTAACTTTTTAGTATGTTCAATATTTACTGTTGTATTATGCTTAATTTACAGATTTTGATCAGAAAAATAATAGATTTAACTAATTAATTTTATTGTTATATTTTGTTATAGGCGTTCTAATATTAATTATGTGAAAAGTTATTCAGTAATGTTTTTAGTTCTGATTTTCGTAACAGTTTTTATACGTATTTGTTATTAATTTTCTATATTAATTCAATAGTATTTTGTAGTAACAATTTATCAGTAATTCATAATATACAAAGATAAGAAAGTAGGAAATTACTTGATATGTGAACCGATAGTGTTGAAATTCAGAAATTCGGATTATGTAAGAAAATTAGAGCTAGAACGATTTAGAGCATAAAATATCGTTGAAACGGAGCTAGACCACATGAAATTTATGTAATAGAGAAGTATTCTAAACTTTTGTCGTAAAGTTTTACAATAATGTGGTAAATCAGCGATGGAGTACGGGGTCAGATGATGTACGTGTTGTGCATTGAATAAGAGACAAAACAAAAACTGAATGTGGAAGAAATGAAAATTTTTAAGTGGGTTTGTTATTTTGGCGTGGGTGGGTTAAAAGCTAAGAAATAGTGATATGATACTTTATTAAATTGTATTAAGATGTTCAATGTATTCGTAGACATTAATATGAGGGAAACTAATCTTATTTTGTCTTAAAATATTTACCGAAGTATTTTGTTTGTCTATTGATGACGTAAACTTTATTATTTATACTTAAATTGTGTTTAAATAAATCGTTGTCAAATTAAGTTAAATCATAAGTGTTAGTACTTTGTTTTTAAAGTGTTGTGTAAATTAGTTTTTAGAAGCAATAAATGTGTTCATAACTAAATGTTATTGAATTTAGATGTCTTAAAATATTTCACTTAGCTATTTGCAGTAATTTAAGTATAAAATATAGACCATAAGAAAAATGTTCAAGTTTTGTTCTTTCTTATGAACCAATATATTAGAAATCAACTATAGTGATATACATCATTGACCATGAAGGTTTTTCGTATTGATTTCTGGGTTTAGAATTGCGTACCTAACCGGTTTCCAGCTATTTGTAATTAAACATTGTAACTATAAATACATTATCCCAGACACACACTCGCATAATATATTATGTATACATATATATTTAATATATATACATTGTACGTCTTATATTTTCTGGTTAAAGTTACTGTAATACATGAAAGTGGAAAGTAATTATTCTTAAAACAAAATGTATTTCGCTCGGATTTGAATAATAATAATAATAAAAAATAAATGTGTCTGAATGACTATAATCCTGACAACAGTCGCGATAAAATTTATATTCGAAATTTGGTGCAGTGTACAAATGGAAAAATAAAGTGTGTCCGGTAATGACTTCTCCCCTTATGTAAACCAGCTTTGGAGAAGGTCGAGAGATTGTGATTTTTGCAAGTCACGCCTATAAGACGAAGGTCGATTATGGGCAAAAAAAAAAAAACAAAAGGAAGGAAACACTTGGGAAACACCCTATAGCTTATATTAAATGGTTTTGAGCGTTTTTTTTTCATCGTTATGATCATTACTAGATTGTATTTTTCAAGCCAATATCCACGTACATTGGTTTTATCTAATGTACATATTTATAGTATAATATAATATTATGTGTGTCGTGTGTATGTTCGTTAAATATATGTATATAAACAATAATATGTTCTGACCTAGACTTAATTATCAGGACTGATTATGGCTTATATAGTAATTGCACGGGACCATAATAACAACGCAACATTACCACATGACTGTCTCCTGATCTTGTAATCGTATATGTCTATATAACTATCGCATTTCCGGCGTTGTTCAACTATATTGTAATCACAGCCATGGCGGCGTAATTATGAATATTATGGTATGCATAAAAACGAAAAGGAGAGTAATATTATTATTATAATAAAGTTGGTTGATGGTATAGTAACCCGGCTACTATAGTTAATCGTCTTCAAATCTTGCGACCGAGGTGTTGGCAAAATAATGGATGACAGAGGGATATTCTGATGTAAAAAAAATTTTAAGTTAAAGAGGAAGTTGGTTTTATTTACGATATCACTCCATTAATGTGAAAAAACCTTTTTAGTTTTTACATTATTTTTTTTCATATTGTCCGTGTCAAGGTTTAAATCTAGATTCGAATGCATTTGAATTGAAATTAACGTACTAGTAGGATACATCATGGTTTTATTTTTCATGGATAGTCGTTAAGAATGAACGCACATCTGAAACACATTTTTGTGTAGCTTAAAAAAATTAGAGAAAAATTAATTGTTTACTATAATTGGCGTATGTGAATATTATTTTTAAGTGAATTATACTTGCTGTAATTAACATTTTTAGTTTTTTACCATCTCTTTTCATATTATGCCAAAATAATAAAATTAATAATTTTAATGTTAAGTAAATATATTATAATGGATGACAAGTGGATGACTAATGAATAATTTATAAAAATATATATTTAAATAATTTAAAATATTTTAGAAATACTAAGTTTCAATTATTTAACTGCTTAAAATGTAAAATATAATATTTATCAACAAATTAAGGCAATGAATAAAATGAATATGTAAGTATTAATACTCGTATTTATGGGGAGTATATCTACTCGGTACTCATACTCATATCCAACTAAAAACGCTCAACAATCTATTCTGTATAACTAGTTGTTTAAATAAATGGTTATGGTAAAAGTAGTATTGCTTGATACTTCTGGAAATACCTGTTTAGACTTTCTTTCCATTTAGCCGTTGCGTTTGCTGTAAGCATTTATCGTGCACCTAATCTATTGTTAAGAGAATTAATTTATCAAAAAAGACATTTTGTGCAATTTTACAATTTGGAATTTATAAATTCTTATACCTATTATATCATTATTCTAGTTGTTTAAATGTTGTATACCTACATGCATAGGGGTTTTTCACAATTAATTGTAATTAAGTATGACGTGTTATTTAATTGTTTTTAAATATCATTTAATTTGTTATTGTAGTTTGATGATAACTCAATATTATTTTGGTGCAGTACGAACATTCGGTTTTTAAAATCTCGTCCTATTTATAGTATAAATAGTATGTTGTAACCATTTAAAGTGAAACTTTCAATTTCTGGTTTGTGTTGAGAAGGTCAAGGTTTATCGTTAATAAATTAGACGAAAAAAATATAATATCCGTTGTGTATGTATATGATATATCAGATGTATTATAATAGTTCCTTATTTTAAAACTCAAATTATTGAAACTATACATTTTAATTTATTTTTGAAAGTAAAATGATTAGAAAATTTGTTATTGAATGCTACTTTTAAAATTATTATAAGTTTAAAGATTTAGTGAACAAATCATTTTGAATTAATTGCTTCATTTTTGAACTGTTATTATTTTAACACAAAGTTCCACAAAGCTTGAGATGAATCTTTGTCATTCGCTATTAAGATCTCTTAAGTAAAAACCATCCAAATGTCATTATACATACCATCATTTGTTAGTTGAGTGACAAATCATTAAGTGAACATAAAAACTCAATTGAATAGATAGGTAATACGCGTACCTATATGGAATATTGTAGTAATAGTATAATAACTGAAAACAATTACAATATTAATACAATAAATGTAAAACTTTTAGAGTCATAAAGTTGTTTATGAAAAAAAAAGTTTTTGTTTAATTTTTTACACAGTGTTTTCTTTCGTTTTAATTTCGTCAATAGTCTAAAATGTTAAAAAGTTAAAGTAAATAAAGTAGTTTTTACTTTTAAGACACGGCTTTATTTTATTTTTTTTTATCCATTAATAGTATTTGTTTTTTAAATACCTTCATTTTTTCATAATATTTATACGTACAATAAAAGTAATTTGCGTATGTGTATGAAGTTTAAAATATATTAAAGTAACCTACTTCTAGTACTGAATTTTATTTCTAGTTGTCATTTTATAAACAAAATGTATATAACAGAGTCTAGTGTAATTAATTTAACGTAAACGTCTCGATAAATAATTTAGAGTTACGTTATAGGAGGTTGCACGTCTGTACATACGTTGGTATAGGAAGTTTGTTGTATCATTATTTTTCAACATGCGATATTTTGGTACTATACTGCATATACATATCAGCTTTATACTATAGTTTTTCGTCATCGACCATACAATATGATTTCAAATGTTTTTTTGTGTCTAAAAATGTATAGAGGCAGATAATCGTGTACAGTTTAGTATAATACTAAAATCATTTCCGTTTTGCGTACTGCTAGCACCCACGTATTTATTATAATATGTGTATTTATACGCGTATATATAGATCAAACGCCGCTGACAGAACTATATATGCACCGTGGTTCTCGTCACAACAGCTTCCTTTACCCATTTTTGACACTGTAGGAGACTGGTGGGTGTAGGGGTTTTTTTTTTGCTCGTGTGAAAATATAACGTACTTGCACCGTGTGTATGTGCGTGCACTTGTATTCTGAACGAGTGGAAGCCAGCGAGCGACAGGACGCAAGCATCATCTTCTCTCTCTCTCCTGAACTACCACTTCACTCGGACAGATAATTTATCTGTCAGAAAAAATACGCCACCGGATGGTATATATTATGTATTATTATATTGTGCTTTGGGTCTAGATTTAATTTCTAGACCAAAGTATGATCATGCGACTGCGGAGATAGAAGCTATATAATACAGCGACAGCAAAAAAGCGTAGGCAGTTTGTTTTCGCTTGGACGTTGTTTAATTCATCACAATATTTCCATTATAGTTAATAGGTACTGTTCTTATGAATAATGTTTAGAGATGTGCACAGTAAATTATTATAATTCACAAAAATGCCTTCAAAACAGTTATAGGATAAACCATTATTATTTATATTGGAAAATAATATCTTTATAGTGATCACCGATCATATTTTTGCACCTTTTGATATATTTGATTGTTTGATTTGTTTACTCAAGCAAGGTCAGAATTCTAAAAACCTCAAGATAAATGGTGTAAATTTAAATTTCACTAATAACTTTCATTTCGAAACTGTTTAAAATTTCGTGTAGATAGTAATTTTATTTTCAATTGAAGCAGTAGGTATGGACTATAGTTATCCGTGAAAATAAATTCTTTTAAGCTATGAAGATAGGTGACTACCAAATATTTATATATAAATATATATTACATTTTTACTATAGTAAAAAATAATTGATACAACAAAAATACTTTTTGTACTTTTTTAGATCTTATATTATACCTCAGATTGCTTCTGTAAAATCTAAAAAAGTACCTAATCGTATTTTTTTTGTTAATACTCAAAGTTATTTCTTAAAAGTATTTAATTATAATATAATATAGAATGTTCTAACGATATAATAATAATAATTATTATTATTATTTTAATTTTCAAACAACTTTATGAACTAAAAAAAATTGTGCAATTTATTACTCCGATGGTAAAATTAATTGAACTAGTTGATTAGTGTTTATATATAGTTTTTTCAACTTCCTAGTTTTATTTTAAACAATACCCGTAAACATAGCTGTGAATGCATAACAAAGGCAGATCACATATTGGAAATGATTATTTCTAAACTTTCACTTTTGATAATCGTCCAACTAACTTGTAGATACTTACATAAGTCATTACTTTGTGCTCTAAAGAACATAGCCTTACTATCCTTTCTTAATTATTCACAAAACATTTCAAAGTTATTGGCAAAATTTCAGAACATTGAACTTCCCCTTATATTGGCATACAATTGTTATTACACGAAGACTGAAAATTAAATTTATCTATGTAACTAAAAAAAATAAATGTATGATTTTTCAATTTTTGCTTTGTACACAATTTAAATATTGATATACATATTATAATGAATTTATATGTTTAATATATTATGGTGATGCTGACGCATATTTCTGACTTCTGATTCATCTCTTTAATTGGTAATAATGAACATATTTGTTTCAATTTAAAATCTTTAAAACCTTAAAAAAATTTTGTTGTATAACTTGACATCTACTTTTAAACATTTTGAAATATATTACTATATATTACTATTCAACAGCTTTTATTTTTGTATTTTTTTGAGGAATGCTCATATTTTCTAAAATAGAATTGTGATCTGTTATGACGATATTAATTCAATATCAATATTTTATGATGTAGTTCTTGAAAATACATTATTATATAAATACATTACTTATAAGATTTAAAATATTAAGGTAATCTTTACAATAACTATAAAGACTTTTTAATAGTTTAATGACTATAAATTAATTATACTAAGAAAAAGTATAAATTTAATTTTAGGTAAATAATATTTTGAATAACGTTGTATTTTAAATTGTAGAATGAATATTTTTAAAATACTTAGTTTTAAAATTTACCTTCATATCAAGTTATTTATTTATAATTTTTTTTTTTGTTTATGGCGATTTGTTTTATAATATTATATTCCATAATTTTGGTCGCCAACTTAATGAATACAGCTAACTACAACTGCTAGTGTTTTTAATAGATTTAATAATTGGTTTGGCAGCGATTACTTTCTTTCAAATTATTATGTGATTTGCAATTGTTAAGCAAATTAGAATGAATATTTATAATGTATTTGAAAATTATGTAACATAATTTCTCCGAATTGTTTAACCTAATTAAACGATTAATGTTTGGTACATAAATAGTGGTATGCAAACATATATAATCGTAAGTATTATTTACCAGATAATATACTTATGTACACGTATATTTACATGGTTTATTCATATGATGTGTTAAATACAAAGATAAAAATATTAAAGTTTTTTTCTAAAATAGCTATTAATATTTGTGTTGTTTGGAATGGAACATTTCTCTTACAAAATTTAGGTCAGATGAATTTGGATATTTAAAGTCTCTATATGTATCATCTTGAATATTTTCATCAGTGATTCCATTAATATTACTTATTTATACTTTTTTCGGGAAAAAAATATTGGACATCACTAAACATCCTCAAACCTATTTGAATGCTATAGAAATATAGCATTCGAAGGACAAGTTACGAGTTGTTCGTTGTATAAAAATATTTGATTGGATAACAAGAAAATCTTATTTAACAGTTTTTTTTCTGTGATCAATATAAGATAGGTACTTGTATAAAAATCCATAGATTTTAGAACATTTTTCCACCAAGTTTATATTGTATCATGTATAATTTTATTTTATTGCTTTTTGTCTATAATTATTTGTCTTCAAGTATAATTTACTAAATGGTTTTTTGATAAAATATTACCCCCCCTCCCTGAAAAAAATGTCTTATTATAAATTATAATATATTACGTGTATAATACCTACTGTGTTTAACGATAATGTGAGGTTTGCAGTATATAAGTGTGATCAAACATTTTAATGACAAAAATAAAATAGAATCGAAATGAATAACTCTTTGAATGGAACAATTGCGAATATATTATACATATTACTTTCTCTTTTTCTTAAAAATCAGTTTAGCACTTTTGCACTGTACAGTGTACACATGACGTTTGTTTTTACTACTGTATTACCTATTTAATTTATGTTGGTAGAATACACTTCTATAGGTACATTCCTATTCGGAACACGAATATTGAAAAAAAATTGATTTTGAAACATGCAGAATTTAGGGGAACAGTAATATTAATATGTATTTTGTGTAGTAGAACATAGATACTAAGGTGTAGTGTCATAACGATGAGATTTTATTTTCTACCAAACCATGATTTTATTATTATAATGTTAATAATAGTATGTAATAATATATTATGCTATTTCATATATTATTTGAATCAGTGTAATATTTAAGTAATTGGTAGAGTACGTTTTAAAATTTAAAGCAAACAAAATTATATATATGTACAGCATTTTTTTTTGATTTACTTAAATGTAAATTATTCAATATAGTAAATTGTATTGTATTGCTTGAAACTAATACCTATATTGGTTTAATAAAACACTTGACCATTTTAATTGACATGGTAAAAACAACACAATATTATAGAACGTAAAAGTGTCAACATTTTTCTTAATTTTTGAAAGTAATAAAATAAATTTAGAGACTTGCGACAGGACAACTCGTTTCGCATAGACCATAATATCTGTTTTAAAACGTGGGAGCGTACCTAAACTCAAGATCTGGGTCTATTGTTTAAATTGTTGGAATAGTGTTTATTTCAGTAAATATGGTAAAGTCTAACCTACCTAAGTAGTTGAAGAATCTTATTTTCTTACTTTCCATTAATTTAATGAAAACTCGGTTTTGCGTTTAACATACATACCCTGTTATAACGTTTAAGACTATGCCCTTTTATCTTAAAATTCATAATCTTCAAAAATTTTAATATTTGACAGTTATTTTACATAGATATAATATAATGTACTTAACCTTTTATCATCATAAATACTTTTATATATAATTTATATAGGCAGTAGCATATACATAAAATAGGCGTTTTATGGTATTTATAATCTAAAAAAAGATATATATATATATATAATCTGGTATCTAAAAAAATGCCTTTATTGTATGAAAAAAATAATTTTAGATGTGAATAGTCCACTAAATTCAAAGGCCGATAGTTACGCCTATTCGTATGCAGTTGTAAATAACCTACGAATTGTTGAGCATATAAAATATACAACAACTACCATTTACCTATACACTATAATAATAAATAATAAAGTGTATATTATATATTTAATACACTGCACATATGACATAGTGACAGAAACTGAAACTATCATAATATTGTCCCCACGGTGACAGTCTCTACTCTCTTTAATAACTATCATAATATTAACTGTCACGATTTCAACTATCGCTTTTTTAGTATCATCGTGTGGACCGGGCTTTAGAGTATATATAGTTGTACTATATCGAATTCATATATTGCCGCTTTGTACTATAATAATATGTGAATATTGTGAAATATGTATTTTAATGAAAAAACAATACATTTTTTTTATGAACAAGTGAAAAACAATGTTATATTATTAAGTTTCCTTTTAAAAACATTCTTTTCTAAAAAGTCTTTAAAAAAAGGGCCATAGGGCTTTCTGACCTCACACTCCCCTTATATATGTTCTTGCAGTATATACAAGTGTAATTAGGTATATCTGGTATATATTGTGAAGAATCGATAGTCATTACCAGACTCGAGTGCCTCGAATGTTAAGATACAATGTACATAGGTACGAGTTATTGGTAAATAAATAGGCTTATAGATATATAATATAAATGCAAAATATTTAAAATTGAGGATTTCTTTTTTTCGACGGTAAACGCTTTTATTATTCATCGCTTCTATTAAATTTAAAATCGGACGTATGACCTCGCATGTAGAATGTGTGTACCGAGAAAACACTCTCTTGTCATCTGCATGATTTTCGTTGCCTAACCTGAAGAAGGACTTTTCAAAAAAATGTATTTTTACGCCAGTGCATTATGTTTAGGTATACACTCGAAAAAAGGGAATAAAAGCTTTCGTTCACACACGCACACGCATACACTATAAATATCTATATAAGATATTAATATGTTAAAAGCTACCGTATCTAGTTTGCAACTTTTCTGTAGACGTTTGCTTTGCGCTCAACAATAGATTTCGTTAAGTCTGAGCAGGCGACCACTTTTGTTACCACTAAAATGCTGTACATATAGTGTTGTTCCTGGCTATTCAGTCGCAGTACCGCAGTTCATTTTCCGTTTCAAAAGGGACCGCTATTATATAGTTGCACGCGTTCAATTTCTAATTAAAAGTTAAACAAAAATGAACCGCACCAGTTGTTGTTGTTGTTGTTGTAATTCATTTCGAAAGATCTCGTGAGCTGGAGAATTTTCTAAAAACAATTCAATTTAAGTTGTCACATGGCGTTTAAATATGATCTCCCAGATTTCTGCGTCCGTGCCATACCCATTCGTTTAATTGAAAACACGGTTTTATCAAAATGCAATTAACGTACACATAGTTGGTGTACATTTTGATTGTTTTCGCTATAATCATCAAATAACTATTGCATTAGATACAATATTAATTTGCTTATTACAGTGCGAACGTTAAAGATTTTCATTTTTAGACTTTTTACCGATAGTTCAATTTTCATTATTACTTAATGTTTGGTATGTTTGCTTTGTCTTCAAATTATACATGTTTAAATTACCTTTATTATTTACAATTAAGACTTACGTGTTAAAAGTATTAGTGTTCAAATAACTTATTAAACGTGAGAATATACGTTTAATGTCTATAATTTTATATTATGATTTAGTAACATATTAGGTAACGAAATATTGCAAAAATAAAAGAACAAATTGATTCTGTGTTGAATGTTTTTGTGTAAATTCGATTACTTTATATTATAAAATTATAGACCATAGAGATACGTTTTAAAATTATGTATTTCACACCTGTCACTATATGTATAGTATAATATCCACAAGTATTGTATTTACTTGAGCAACTATATTCAAATTACCATTTGGAATGTAGTCCACTGGCTATAATTTCAAGGTTTGGGAAAGTGTACTTGGATAATGGTTAGATGATAGACCTACTACAGTATTTGTATTGTTTATAATTAGGCTTAGGATTTATATGTATTATATTTTTTTTTTGCAACGTCCTTTTAAACAATTGTTAAGTAATATTTACGAATCGCCTAAGATTGATATAAGTACACTTTTTACTTTGTATATTTTAATAACAGTGCATATGATTGCATGTTTTAACTGTAAAAAAAAAATGCATGTTTGATGGTATGTATAAATTAATATAACGTTAAAAGCTAGATAACACTTCGTATTATTGAACAATCCTAATTTAAATTTAATAAAATCAGTTATTTTGACTTAGACGAAAACAATGTACACATGTATTGACAATTCTAGGTATAGATTTATTAAAAAGTATCACCAACAAAAATAATTTAGCTAACTTATTAAGTCAATTTATTTTAAAATTATAAGATTATTCTCTTTCACTTAATTAATGATAGTGTGGACATTATTGGTACATTAATTTTATATATTAGCATATTTTTCACAAAATTGAATGCATATTTGACTATTGTATGTTGCATATTACAAATTCTAGCCCTATATTCATAGTAAATATTTTATTTTATAGTAAACATTTAATTTATATTCAGCCATTAGGATGTATAATATTTTTCGCATTATGTTGTTTGTAATTTAGCGTCATCTAATTCATCAAAAAATTTCGAGTTGGGTTTCAGTTTACTAAAATCAGCAATTTGAATGCATTAATTATCAGTTTTGATGAAGTGGTTTTGCATGAAAATAATCCGGACTCACAATATTTCGGAATAATGAACGTCGTTCACATTTATTATAGCATGCTCGTGTTGTTGTACAAACCATGTGAAATAACATAAAATTGTGTTTTACAATGCAGACAATGTACAGTCGTACTGCAGTTGTCCGGCGGCGTGTTGACAATTTTTGGGGCGGTGTCCAGACAAAACAAAACAATGCAAAAAAAAAAAATGTATATGAAAACTATTAATTCGAAAACTTCCTGTTACGATAACTGCAGTATATCAGTTTACCTTTATATTACGCTTCAGATGCGTGTTTGCGTTTTAGTTTGGATTTATCTCGTTACATAATGAAACCATATCACCCACGTAACGGACGTGTTAAGAAGGCGTTTTTCATTAAAATATCATTCATTGGGTATCCGAATTATTTTGAGGTCATAACATATCATAATATTCAGGTTTTTGATGCTCTGGTTTTTATAACGAACAATTGTATTTTTTTTGCTTTTAATATAGGAAGGTAGGTACCTAATAAACTAATAATTAATAATAAATAATTAACTTCAAGAACTATATTATATTATATATTGTGATATGTAACGCAAACTATTTAAATTCAAATTTTTTTCACATGGTTTATATCAGAATATAACCTGTTCCGTATTCATACATTTTATATTTAAGTCAATCAGTGATTCTTATTTAAATGTTTACTAATAACCTGGTACTTATTTTTAATTTATTTTAATGTTGCATTGATATCGTTTATCTTAATATTTTATTCGTTTTATGGTGTGCTTGACATAATATATTTATTATTACTATCAAATACATACATTTATTACAAAAATTATTTAAACTTATTTATTTTTAGGAATTCTAATTTGTTAGTAAATATTTTTTAAGAACTGTATTAATGTATGATTCATAATCTTATGCAATATGTTAGTAATTACCTAATTTTAGTTTTCTTTAGTAAGTTATACTCTTACTTAATTGAAAATGTAGATAATTTATTATAATTTTACTTTTTATAGTTCAATAATTTTGCCTATTTTTTAAATCCTTTTTGTATGTATAGGTACTAATATATTAATTAATAGAAATTGTACGTCTATAATTATGTCATAATTATAGGTACTGGAGTACCTATACATAATGATATGCTTTGAGTAGGTATTATTTAATTAGCTTACTTTATACTTAAATAGCCCTCTCAACTTTACAATGATGGAAGTTATATTTAAAATAAATGTATACTATACATAAATCATATTCAAGGTTTAAAGGTTTATTAATATCTTTAATACATAGTTTTTAATATCCAATAAATTGATAAAATAAATAGTTTATAGTACCTACAATCTTCCTACAAATTACTAATTACTATTTTATATGTGAAACGTTTATACTGTTTATTATATATGTATAGGAACTAACATATTCTGCAAAATAAAAAATAACCTTGAAGAAAAATTACCTTTAAATTACTAAAAATGCACGAAACATGTTTATTGTAAATATTTTTAATCAATACGAAAGATACCCACTTTCTTTATGAAAATTAATTATTTTCTTTACTTATATTAAAAAAGAGTTATTAACTTCTTTATAATATTTAAAGACACGACTGCTATATACTGGCTTATAAATATGACCATGCGGACACAATACTGTTTTCTTGAACTATGTTTAAATTCACATTAAAAGTTTATTCATAAAATATTGGCTTGATTTTATGATTTTATAATTTTAAAATTGATATATTTATTTATACATACTAATTATAATTTTGATGTATGAAAATATCGAAAACACGTGCTCCACAATGTTTTCGGCAGTAAATTACTTTAATAGCAATGACCACCATCTTTGCCGAGAATCGTTTTTTGTATATCATTGAATTCAAATTTAACACAACTATTACAGTGTCCCTAACCCACTCGACCCACACCTTTTCTTAATTTTAGTTGGTACAAGTATGCTGATTAGTGGTATATATTACCTATCTTGTAGTATTCTAACGATTTTATATTATAGGCATTGCACTTTTCCATACGTTTTGGTATTTACTTACATTATAAAATCACATTAATGTTAACTATTATACTGAATACAAATTGTTACCATTAAATACAATATATGATACATAGTGAAAAAATCGAAAACCACTTTCATGGATGTTTTTTTATTGGATGAATCATGGAATTGTCCACAAGTAGTTGTCTATTTCATAGGTTTGCTAAAACTAGTTATAATAAGTACCTATAACTAAGACAATATTTAATTCAACCTTAAACAAAAAAGTTATATATATATAGTGCATGTATATGTCCACGACAATCTATTTTATTTATTTATTTTTTAATTTTTTAATAAATCTTGACAGAATTTCACGCGTCATAAAAACTGAATTATTTGATTAATTTCTTTAATGTTGGTTATAATTTTTATATTGTAAATATTTTTAAATTTAAAAAAATACAATTTTATAATAATAAATTCAAATTTTTTAAATTTTAAATATTTTTCTTATTGTATTATTGCAAATATAATAAATAGATTATTGAACAAATGGTAGAATGACCGTAAAAATATTTTGTTTAAAAAATAAAACAAAATAATTATTGATGGTGCAGTATACCGTTACAATTAAAAGCATTTAAATTAACAAATATAATAATATTATTTTGATAGTCAGGTAATACGATCAGGAAATCGTACGCTGGCACGCAGCTGAATCGTAGCTAGGAACGAATCAGATAATAAAAATCGTATAAACACTTTAAAATGTAAACAGAGCATAACGGAACGAGTGATGATGCAGTTTTGTAATATCCATAATATATACATAGACCGTATATATACACCATACGATCATAGGTAGGTAGATGATAGATGTGTTTAACACAATTTTAAATGTGTTCTACTGTGCGGTCTCTGAGGTTTTTTTATTCGATTGGAATAATACGAGTTCGATGTGGTTTATTTTAAATTTATCATTTATTCATTTATTCATAGGTTAATGCGTTATATACTTATACAGCATTATAATATATAAATTCGTACAAAACTGCCAAGAATATTTGTTAATTCAAATCTGACACGTCTGATATTTTTGCCATTCATTAATATTACTAGAGTTTGCAGTTATTAAAGATGCGCTTTTAACAATAATTGAAACTACCATTTTGGACAAGTTTTATTAGGTTGTTACATGATGTTTAATCGAGTAAGGTAGAATTAAATATCCATTTTTGCTGATTGTATGATTATTTATAAAATCACAATAAATTCAAAATAAATTATTTTTTGATAAAATATTATGTACCTAAATAACTTAGTGTATTGAGAATTTTCCGTAAGTGTATAAAAATACATATATATATTAATACATATCTATACATATATAATAAATATATAAATACCTACGGAAAATTCTTATGACTAAATTCGTTCAGTATAAAAATAATATGGCCATAAGTTAAATCTAGATCATAGTTAAATTTTCTAGTAATATATTTTTCAAAATTCAATTTTATAATATTCAATCATATTTGAATTCAAGTCTATTTAATACTAATAGTTATGATAGTTACTATTGTATTTGATTTATTGTAAGATAATTCAAGAGATAATAATAGTAATAATCTAAAATTATACTATCAAAGAGCGTAATATAATTATGAATATTTTGTGAGTTGCATTTCATTATGTTCTCAAATTCCCTATGGTCTACCTGAAATATTTAACATAACAAGGGCAGGATAAAAACATTTAAGTATTGGAAAGTATATCCGTTTTGATTCGATAGACAGAATTCATAATGAAAATATTCAATTTTACATTTACAAAAATCTAGGATATTCTGTAATTAATAATTATTTTCAATAAAGAGTATTTACTTGAATATGTCTAATAAAGGTAACGGTTTTTAACGTATATTTTACGTTTAATTCTCCGACTGATTCAGCCAAACTGTAATAATATTTGCAATTTTAGCTTTTGGTATAAAAACAAATAACTAGGTATTACAATAAGGTCTTTTTTTTTATTAAAGAATATATATTAGTTTTGAAAATAAGATATACTATGACAACTAATAAGTGTGGATTTTAATATAAAAACTAATATAAAAATATAAATGTTGATGATTTAGAAATGTCTAATTCAGTTGGATTTTATGACTTAGGAAGTACCTAATTTGAATAACTTGTTTTAGTAAAAATGTTTTAAGTCTATTAATAAAATAGAAACAAGTAAATCACGTTTAATTATAACGTCCAAAAAAATATTTAATATTTTTATATTGTGACTGATGTCAACTATAAAATATTTTTATGATTTAAAACAATAAAAATCCAACTTTATATATTACGACTTAATAATTCCTACAAATAGTTTTTATTTTATTTTTTGTACACACACCTCTAGTGTTTAAATGAGGGAAAGATTTTAATTTAAATACCAACTGAAATTATGTTGATTATTGATTCATGTCCGTTATTTTGGAATTTATAATAGTTTGTGTATTTATTTTATTTGAATTTCTCGTTATTATTTTGATAGCGAGTGTTCCATCACAAAGGGTTGGTATCTAATTGAAATATTACGAAAGTAAATAATCCCGATTTAAAATGTTTATGATACATTATAAATGTTAATTTATTTAAGATCCAATTACATTTTAGAAATTGTTGCCATTATGATAACCGCAGTCATGCTTTAATTTTAATTTGGTTGTAAAACTTACAGTTTTTTTATTATTATTTGTATATGTACTGCCTAACTGGTTACTGCATAAATTAATAAAAAAGTATTTTATAGTTTATTACCTAAGTATGATTTTATTTAAAAAAAATATTTATATTATAGGTTTAATGTGTATTTAAACTTGATAGTTGAAACTGTTTACTATCTACATGAATACATTTTTAATTTAAATGAAGTAAAACAACAATCAACAACCTCATATCTAATTTTTCTTGTTAAAACGTGATTATTAAATTACATATTATTTTTTTGTATTCGGAAATAATGTAGTTTACCACTTCTGATGTACATAGGTACAAGTACTATTGTTACAAATTATAATATGAAAAAAATCGTAATATTCTTAAGCACACTTAAATGTGTCAATTTACAAACTGTTCACAGTGTTGGCCCCAAGCCCCAAAGTATATTTTAAAATGTATTTATATGTTAAAAATGTAATTATTTTAATTGTTGGTGTTTCGTTATAAAAAATGCAGTCGGTTATATTCCGTAAAATAAATAACAAACATATATTCTCATTTCTCAACAGTTCTTAACATCAAAAAAAAATTATTTTAGCATTGTCTTATTTTGAAGTTCAAAAAAATGCAATTAAAGAATTTTCAAGTATTAATTATGTTCGTATATTTCTGTTATAATTGTTTTGTATTGTACGAAAAATAAAAAACTACGGCATTTGAAATTAAATTACTTTCAAATGACAGGAATATATTTAATTGATATCGAATATAATGGATGTGTGTTTGTAGTTTGTACTTTAAACGTTGAAAATTTAAATATATGTCCACCCTGAAAATTAATAATTAAAAATTTCCACGGACACCACAACCATACCGTACCAACACCCTAACACCACCGATACCACCGCCACCAATACCACCGCCTTCACCACCTTCACCACCACCACCACCACATCATCGTTGTCGCTTCAGTAATATTGTGTCAGCGGATGTTTGGTCGGTTATTTTTATTATTATTTTTTTAATTAGTGCACAGAATTTGGACTAATTGCGGTCGTTTCGTGTGATTAAAGCTTTCGGCAGGATCTATTCGCGAATGGCCGACGTGAAGAGATAATAACAATGGCAATAATAATAAATAAAATTGCACTGTAGCGTGATGAGACTTCCGAAAAGCCCAGCGCTAATTAAAATCCCCACTGTCGCCTCCGTAAATATTCATCTTTGGGACATATTCCGGTGCCATCGTCACTATCAACGCAACCACCGCCACCGTACAGAGAAGGGTACAAATGGGCAATTAATTTTTTTTTGCCCTTTTCTTTATGTCCTGCGGAAGAAAAGATACATGTTTTTAGATATGAACTCGAAATGGGTAATCAACAATGACCGCCGTGGTCGTTAAACAACCGCTTTTGATTAAAAAAAATAACCGTTCAAAATGCGAAAAATTATACTGTGAAGGGGACGATAACAATAAAGACGTTATGCCATAAACTCATGTCATTACTTTTCGTTGCCTTTCGTTGCCTATGTATGGTATAATTTTTCTTATTTCGTCAATTTCGGTATTAAAAGATCATAAAGCTAGTCAAATTTCTGCTTTTAGTCTCAATCATATTTTCCCATATATTATAATATAATATCAATAGCATCAAGTTATACGTATTATAAGGTTATCAATTTTGTTGTAGCAAATTTAAATTCAAATCGGATTGTTCGATCTCATTGTTTTAGCATTTTTTTTTATGCATTGTAATAATATAGTAGTTATATATTCTTAACTATTTCAGTGGTAATATTTATTTTTTGTATTTTTAACATACCTAATCTATACTATATTTCCATTCTATTTAATAATAATGTATCAGTTACTGTTTTTTCCTATTTGTATTTTTATTTTGGTAATAAACAGTTTATATTTACCTCGTTGTCGTCGATGTCAGCTTCATGTTTGTTATAAACAATCATTTTAACGTATTCCGTGTTTGTCAATTTTCATAATATTGACAGACCGACAGAAAAAACAATGATAAAATAATATTTTGTACATCACTGAATTTTGACAAACATCATTGTAATTTATATATTGGTATTTGCAAATCTCGCTTATCTGTAACGCATTTTGGTTGCCGGATTATCAGCATTTTTGTTAACAACCCGCCATTTCTATATAAAGAGTAGGTCCCATGAGATTTTATCGATATAGAAATGCATTATAATTTTAAATTATTGCAGTATAAAGTCGGTGGGATGGAGGTGCAAAGGTATTCTACAGTTATTTAAATTTCAACTCGAAAAGGATAATTAAGTTCTCGGGTTTGGTGTTGGCTGCGTTGGGTTTGTTGGGAAATTGTGGATAGGGGTTGATCGTTATGCTTTAAAGTTCTGCATATTATATTCAAATATAATCCTAGACAAAGGGTTTAAACACGCAAATGAATATACATGCATTCCTTCTGTTTTAGGTTGTAACATTTAATTACATTATAAACATATATCATTTGATTATTCGTGTAACGCATAATATCCATAATAGTTTTTCTGCGTACCTAATTTATGTAAAATTACAACACTGAACCATAAAAATCAAGAATATAAAAAAATAATTATTTTGTAAAATACCTATATTAAATATGGTGGATACTTTTTGCAGTCATCAATCGTAACTTTTACTAAAACTATTGTTTACAATAATTAAAGTATTAAATAATTTTATTTCGCTTTTAACGTTTTCGATCATAATTTATTACAATAACCAACATTCATCATAAATCAAATATTGTATACAGTTACCTATCGTTAAAATGGTCAGAATGTTTGATATTATTATGACGGTTGTATATCAGCAAATACGTTTCTTTTAAATTTCTTCGAATCTTTATTTTCTGGTTGGTAATTTGTATACACAAAAACCTTTGCTTTAGCGTTACGGGTCACAAATTTCATAATATATATGTGTAAGTTATGAACTTGTTTTTGTGCTCGCCGAAAAAAAAATCGTTGGTTGTGCATTTCAGAGTTGTTGTTATGGTTTATTGTAATGAATATTTATTTGAGGGAAAATGTGTTTGCCGCGCGTGTACGTTGTACAGCGCTGGTTCTCATCCATGTGCCGAATACTTGATCTCATATAGAAGGAACGAGAGGAAGTATCCGATGATCAACGATCGGAACTATTCGAAATATTTGTATTACATACATGATCCATCCAGTGTTCATGAGGGGGCTTATATCGTCACGAGGATATTTGAGTTTGCTGGTATTCAGAATGTTGTGGTAAAGCCAGACATATTATATATTATTACATATTATGTGTTTATATAATATTATATTGCAATATTAGACCGAAACGTCGTTGGAATAACTAATTAAAGCGTTTGACGTTGTTGTATCACGATAATAAAGGTGTTTGTTACTCTTGTAATATCATTTTGGTCTGTAATATTGCAGGTGATGATAACACGTAGGTGTATACATATTTTTTGGGAGATTCCTTATCTATTAACTTATATCTAGTCAAGGTTTTATCTTTTGAAATGAGTTTGTAAATTATATAATATTATAATGGCTATTGTTGATAAAATTAGTTAGATATCATCAGACGATGGTATATATATAGGTATATGGTAAATACGTTCTGTCGAAAATAATTTACAATCATGAGATAATTTTTATATTCATTATAGTTTAAAATTTTTCATGTTATTAACATTATCAAAATTATTATAATTTAAAAGTTTATAACGTAATAACGTAATTATTCCGTATAAAAGTGTAGTTTACGATGTTATTAAGTTATTATGGTGAGCAGATATAATACGAATTCTTGGATTTTACCTTGTTTTAAAGATTAAAAGTTGTCGCCATCACAGTGTTGCCCAGTAACTTTTCGTAATTACTGAACAACAAACCTGACCTCAACTTTACTTTGTAGAGTACACTTGTTAAAACTCAGCGATATGTTATAAATTGTTTAATGTTTTAAAATTGTTGAAAAGAAAAGTTTGTCACCTATAATAGAGTGTAAACACACACAATTCTCGGATATAGCACGCTGTACAGTGTTCCTTATAAGAAAGATGCTAATCTTTTAATTTTATGACTAGACGATAAAATAAACACAATCTTAAGTTTAAAAATTAATTAAAATACTTAATTATTCATTTTAAAGCTCTTGTTGAACGTGCACGTAATTGTATTAATATTTTTTTATTTAAAAACACTTATAGCATTTAAAAAAATCGTTCATTTGAAATCTGTAATAAAGTAAATACATTTTATTATAATATTATTGTTTTTTTTAATGAAAAATTGTGGTACGACTAAGTATCAGTTGTTCATTTTTATGGAAAATAAATACAAATAGCAAGTGTTTTTTTAAAATTATATAATAAGCTGGTGGAATAAAAACAAACTAAAGATGAAAAATAGGCAGGAACGTATTTTGATGAATTTATTGTTTCCCGTTGACTGAACCAAAAATAAAGTATGACCTTTAGTTATTAAAACGGAATACGTATAGAAAAAAGTACAGGAAGTATATTTTAATAAATTACTTTTTTATGAAAATAAAATCAATTGTTATAACTATTGCCGAGGTTTGAATACAAATGAGAGTTGACGTGACTGCAATAGTATTACGAAGGAAACAATAATAATTTCTTTCATTTTTTTTTAAATCTCAATTTTTTTCGAAAATCTTTGGGGAACGTGATGTTTTTATTCAATTAACGTAAGCCAAAATGTCTCTCGAGAATAACATTGAAACCTCGATACCCGTGTGAAAACATTTCAAATACTTATTTGGACAAGGCAGTAAAAAGTGATGTTTAATTAATTTAATTAATACATTATAAGTAAATCAATAAAAATAAAAATATTTTTTTATAAATATATAATAGGTAACTATGCCTGTTGCCTAATCTATATATTATTCATTTTTGTAGAAAACATTCGTTTTTAAGTCAAAATTTCCGATGGATATATAGTCAATACAGATGACGGCATTTTAAAAGCTTTCTGATTTTATGGTTTGGGATAATGACGGTATTAATATCTTGGTCGGACTGCTATCAGGGATTTTATATAAATACTTTTTTTTATTATTTCTTGTAAATTGGATGGAAAAATCGATAAAGGTTTTCTCTTCTAATATCAAAAGAAAAACCGATAATGAGGCCAACCGAAGAGGTCATTCGATTTATAGTGTTAACTGTTAAGAACAAACAAAGTAAATTTTATGTTTTGGTGCTCAACCAGGAATTACTATTTAGTATTTTATTTACTTTATTTCCGGAAAACTTCTCAAACATTTTTAACTATAGACTAGTGCGTCCACATTACATTTGTAGAGTATAGTTTAGTATTTCTTGGCATATACACAATACGCACATCACCATATATATATTACAATAGGTAGAATAAAAATATTTGATTTTAATTAGAAATACATTTTAGATTCTGAGCTAAGCGTTGAATGTAGGTATTGAGGGATATCGAGTATTGAAGTAATGAAAATGCTTCAATATGTTTCTGATAGGAAAGTAAATCAAGTTTAATCTTCGTACTTTAGAGCGTTAAAAGTAAAAAACTGTCAGAACTTTTATTAATTTGGAAAAAACAAAAAACAAATTAAAAAAAAACGGGAATTCCACGATCGAGAATTACTTATTTTTTTTAATTCAAAAACGAATAACAGTAAATACTTTTTTTGAAATGTTTATATTAACATTCATAATATTATACTTACATGGTACTTTCTATGCATTATATATTATATATAGAATATTTACGCGCAAAATAACGATTTCTCATCAAATGTTTTATGTTTTTTAAATGTACCTAATTCAAAGAGTCTAAATTGTAGGACCTTAAAATATCTGACGTTTACTTAATTTATAATTTTTTATACTCAATACAAGTTTTAAAATATTTAGATGAATTTTAAAAAATTGTCTATTTATACCCTATTATTAATAATAAGATAAATTACTAATATATAGCTCCGATATATCATAAAAATATATACCGTCTTTGCTCAGAACTGCTTTTTTAAATAATAAATGATCATTTATAACAAATTTAACATAATATTATAATATATTATAGCAGTGACTTACTCAATAACGAGGTACACTCGACTCCAGCTGTACTGCAGAAGATCGGTTACCAATACTTGCCCACTATTTGTTCCCTAAATTTTCGTTTAATGCATATTAAATTTAATATAGTAGTGTTTGAACTTTGATTTATAATGTAGGTAATATGATATTTATCTGAGTTATTTCTCCTTATATATTAACATTATACATTTCGTCATAAGCTTTTGCGCCGAAAACAAATTCGATGTAGTAACGGTCTGACAACCCATTTGAAGTATTACGTATCTACTGTATTTTTATCTTTTAAAATACAAAACGTGTAAATACGTCATCCTAGTAAATCCGAATCGGCTTATAGTAAGGTAGGTATAAGGAACTTTTCTGGTTTAAATCATTTGATAATATATATCATTAATACACAGGTATATAATATATATATAGATATAAACATCACTGAGTAACGTGATAATAAATCGATTTTCGCACGTTATACAGGGATTATAGGGTTTTTTTTAAACATACTATTGCTATTAATGTATTTACCTGTTTGATTGTATTTGTGCAATCTTAAATGCAATTAGATTTTAAACTGTTCCTCGTACAATTTTTTAAACCGTAAAAGTCAGAACAATAGATTTGAAATTGAAAACTGTCATTGTAGGTGTAGGTGTTTTTGGAAAACAACATCGATCATTATCACAACCAGAGATGCGGTCGTTCGATCTGATCCCTAGACCACAAGGCCGTTGAAGGTTTGCGTTTTAAACGTCTTGGACGGCCAATAACTTTTTAACAGTATAATAAATAATAATATATGGATTATGGTTGTATAACTTCAATCAGGGTTTGAATTTGAAAAAAAAAATAAAAAGTGACTCTTAGACTTAAAAAAATGGCGTTTCTTGAAATGATTGAACTCAAACTAACATTTAGGCTTCGTGATACACAACAACCAACAATTAGTTCTAAAAAGTAATTACACGGTACAAGTATGCTATTATAGAACTATTATGAACGATTAAAATAAATGTTTTAGAACAAAAATAGTTTTAATTATTATATGTTTTATAAATTATTAAAATTAAATTATGTGCTGTAGCTTATACAGTATCATAACTATTATATAATAATAATAAATTATATAATCAGTCGAATTTAATTTGAATATCATATTCAATTCAATAACGCATGGTACAATTTTTTTTAAATAAGAACCATCTTTCCCGTTCTAATGACAATAATTAGTCCCCGGGTGCTCTCAAAATATAAAAACAAATGGTAGATGACCTTCGTCCTCTTCTGCACCTCCCTCTTCCAATCACAGAAATGACTTAACACGTCACGAGGGTGCGGGTCAGAGGGTTTTTGTGTGTGTCTGTACTCCGTAGGTGTTGTAGTCGTTTGGCGGACGTTTATTAATTGTTTACGGTTCGCGATTCGCAGTTTGGATCGCGTTAATATAGATAAATGGTAGCAAGCGTGTTTTCGACTTAATTGACTGAATACATTTTCGGATTCAATAATACGATTTTTAACCGTTTCATTATTTACCACCGTCCCACCGCCCCATCCTTCAACCGTGTCGTTTGGCGGCAATCAGTAGTGTAAACCTCTGTTAGAATCCCTTCCCTCTCACAGTGCCTCTCTTCCTCTTTTTCTGTCGCAAACGTACGTTAGAGAGTATGTATACACTAGCAGTGTCATAATTAGCGACGTCCGTCGTGTTTCGTCGTTCGGCCAGAACGTTTGTTTACATTTTATGTTTTTGTACCTATTGTTTTTTTTTTTTCACTTTTTTGCTTATTATTTGTTTTACTGTTCGCTGCGTGACATCGTTTTCCGTTTCGCACACTTCCGCAAGTAGCGAGCTGCTCTTTTACGTCTGTGTAACATTATTTCACTTGCTGTTTATATTTGTGTATAGATTCTCGTTGATCTCATTGAGCCTAACACGGCCGAGTGTTTATTTTTGTGTACACAGGCCATTGATTTTTAGAACTTGACAAAGGATTTATTTTCTAGTAATTTATACGAGATTGATGGATATTTTAAAAATAGCGAACAGCATTCATTTTTTTTAACCTATTACGAACCAATTTTTTTTAAATTTTGATAAAATAATGACAAGCCTCAAGTTATTCTCCGCTTTGTACATATACAGTTTCATTCTAGTCTCAGAGTCTGACCCATGCGATTGTTATTTATTTTTTAGAAACTGTAAATTTTTTAATGAGATTTTCCTGATAAATGTTACTATTTTTTTACATTTGCCTCTTTTAACTTATATCCAATATTAATAACGATAATACTGTATTCTGACTGTTCATTATTATTCCCGATTATAAGTTTGTAATGTATAAGTTATTATTATATATTATGTTTGCCAATTAAAATCGTTATATATGGATGTCATTAGTTTGAGGTTTTTTGGTAAAGTTCTAAAATCCCTTTCCAAACAAATTGTTGGCAGTGTATATATTTTGTTGTCGCGTCGTTAGTTTTGTTTCCTTCACCCGAAATTGTTACAGGAAGTCCGAAATGATATCGATGTATTTATTCATATAACTTTTGTCTGAAAACCGTTGACCGAAACGGTAACAACTCGACCCGGAGAAAAAAAAAATAAAATGGAAAACATTTTTTATTTTTTTTTAAACGATATAAATAATATTACATATTATTATATTATGTGCATGTCGTCGAACCAGATTTTTCGTCTTCAATAACATGAAAATATATATATATACCTATTATATGTTGTATATTATGCCGTATGGTTATAATATGGTTATCATCTTGGTCATTATGTCATTTATAATAAATTCAACATTTAAAGCGAAAGTAGTCTTCAGCTTTCACACAGTGATAGTTATATTTTGTGTAATGTATGCACTTCCTTTGGACAAGTTATATCATTGTATTACCCAAAATTGAGCGTGAAGATTATCGAAGCCAAAATTGACTCCATACTATAAGTCCAGTTGTAAATTTACGTGTCGTTTTTATTGAAACCTTCCATCATAACGTTTATAATTTATGATGTATTCTTATAAATATGAATGTTTGTAATTATTTCTTGTTTTGCTTGGATACAATAAATAGATTGTAATAAATAACAAAGAAAATAACAATTATCAGGTATCTCCTATACAATTTTATCTGAATAAAATAAATTTCAAAATTACGAAACTAAAATCGTTCAATTTACCTGCTAGCGATAATTATATTTTAAGTTATAAACTGCATTTTTTTTTATAAGTACCTATTAATTGTTTGCAATTATTACATCAGAGTTTTTAAATTAACTTTATATAGCTACAGAAATTCTACATAGGTACTTACAATTTGCAACAGTTAAAGAAATAAACAATTTGATTGTAAAATTAAAAATGAAAACCTGCCTACATATTAATTAATATTAATCTATAAATTATTTTTAAAAACATAGAATATAGGTATATTTGTTTAATCAAAAATAATTTGAAAGTCTTTACATTCTTAACGTAGTGTAATTTTTATTGAAAACACTTTTACCGGTGATAATAATTAATATTTAAAATGCTGTCACAATATAAGATGGGCGTTAGTATAAATTAATTATAACTTATTGCATCGTTCATATTACTTTTTTAGTTAAGTCTCAAACATTCGATTAAATATGTATGGGTTTTTTTTGTTTGAAAACAAAGCTATTTGAAAAATAACATTTTGGATTTGTTTATTAAAATTGTTTAAACAAATGTTCATCAATGAATGATTTTGTTTCTGCAATCTGGTATGGAATTCCTGAAAATTGCTAGCCCTCAAAGCTATTGTTTTACTCAATTTAAAACGAAATCCGCTTAAATATGGGGACTTAGGCACATTGTGGAATTTTGAATTGAAATTTACCAACATTGAACGCATGAGTGAATGGTATGTGACACACAGCGAACGGTTGCGAGTTGTGTTTTGGCCTGGGTAATAAATGTTGGTAGAATCACGCGAGTTGGGTAGACCGTTTTTATTATGTCAAACTACTGTATCATCATGACTGTAGTCGCTATGTCTGCTAACGTTGTCGGAGAGAAGGATAAAAAAAAAAACAAAAAAAAACATTAGTTTCTCTCTATCATTTTTTGCTGTCACGTATCCGTTGGTCAATGTAAAGTATGCTAACCACGTGCAAGTAAAACTCTTCTTGCAACGTTAACACGTTTTCTCTATTTTCTACGGGAAGATGAAAGGGACGAGGCTTAAAAACAGCTCTGTAAGATGAATTTGGTGGGGATTTTTATTTCATTTTAGTTTATATCTATATATGTGTATCATCAGAAGACTTATCGCATTTGTATGTATTTTAAACGTCTCGATTGAGAACTTCGCAGAACAGACTTTTTATCTTGAAATCAAGTAAATTAATTCATATGCTATTAAATTTTACCCTATGATTAAAAGTGTTCATTGATTAACTGACTTTATCTTATTTTAAAGTGCACGAATAAAATAACTAAATTTGGTAAACTGCGTCAACTCTATTATGTATTAATATTATTGGCAAATAAAAATAAAGATAGTTGAATTAGGTACAAAGAAAATATATAATATAATTTGAGCAAATGTATGGCTATTGATAATTGCGGTTTTTGTATATCATTAAATTATCTTTTTAAATTAAAATTAGTTTATTATATATTAATGGTTAATCGCAAAATTTAAGTAGTAGTAGGTACTATTAAATTGTTGTAATAAGTTATATTATGTTTATAAGTAATTATTAAAAAATAAAATGCTTCATAGGAACTGAGAGAAATATTAATTGTTACGTTTTTAATTTTCAACAATTTCACATTTGTATGTCAAGTGTTTACGTCTTTAAATAGTTTAAACCCATTTTATTATAGTATTTTACCGTAATTCATTATATTATATTAAAAACAATTTTTCCTTTGGGTGCGATTTTGTTGTTTTTAGTCGTGGTATTTTGTGCTTTGTCGTGCCATTCTATTTCAAATGCTTTTTTTACTTAGACCTTGATGGCTATGTAACGTTCAAAGAGACCGTTATAAGAGATTTCACGCTTCCCCCGTTTACTCTTGGATACTGAGGTTGAAAGCTATGTATACAGGATTTTTTTTTTTTAATTAAATGGCTGTACAAAGAGTTTTTTTTTTGTACACACATTCTCACACAACCGTGCAGTGTATTCATTTCGTACGTTTTGAATATTAATTCAATCGTTGTATTTCCATTATACCTACCCAATAACGCACGTAACCCGACTTTTCGGTTTATTCTGGCTGTATGACGCGTGTCACATATTTGTAAATTATTGTGCAAATAAATAATCAATTAGGCGAGATTACTTACGAACTATTTTTGTCTTACAGATCGGCAGTCTGGAGGGTTTTTACCTCTTCGAACACAAACACGTGCACAAACGGTCAATGGACACCAGCGATGTACATCATAAGAAACTCACAGACGAACCCGACGTAAGTGCCATCATGATTAATATATAATACAATTACGGTCATCGGATTATAACAATAACGTAAGATAAAAATCATATATACGTCTGTCCATATAAATATGTGGGTTACCACTTACCAACGATGTGGCTTCGTATTATTATGTTTTTATATGTATTTAATTTAATTTTTCCTATCGCAATTCACCTTGCTTTGTCGAAACCGCGTTCAATATAATATTATCATGTGTATGAATCGTGCCGTCGGCGTAGGCACTCATTAGGGAATAAGTTATATTATATAATATTCTAAGACCTAACGCGCACCGTATACGTTTGTTCAGTTTTCCCCATTCATTACTGTCGCCGATTATACACGCAACCATTCACTCGACGCCTCGTTTAATGCGATACTGCGTAGGCGAGTCTTAGCGCCGTTATCACAGACACGGGGCAAAACATTCTATAAGTGGTGTTTTCTGGATGAGTGAACAATTCACAAGCCGAGCCTTAAGAAATACACTCAACGACGTATTCCATCGACGGAACGAAAGTTGTTGAACATTTTTTATTTCGTTGGAAAAAATCAATTATTTTGATCTGGCTTCTGTATACTTCTGCTCGAAGATTTTATTATAGAACCCAAAGTTCAGCGGCGACTGTCCGTTCATTGTAAACGTAATATATGATTGCAATAATCGCGAGTAGAGTTACTTGCATTTTTGTCCTTTAAATGAGTGTTGTCATTTTGATTTATCGGTTTCTAATAATATGCATCACTGTACTGCGACTCTGTGCAGTAAAAATATGGCGAATTGAATATTCTTGTTCGTTGGAATGTGTAAAACATATTTCCAATCAACGACATTTAACATTTTTGGAAGATTTTTATTGGTTATTTAGAATTTAGCAACTATTTATACGTTTCGTTGTCTTTTTATTAATTATTAAGAATGAGCTTTTAATTTTTTTATTTTCTTTCATTAAACGATCTTTAAGTGGTATATTATTAAATACGCTTGAATATTTTCAAATTATTATATGAAACAATGATAATATTTAACTAAAAATTGTTCATTAACTTAAAAGTAATTGAATGGCAGCGTATCTATGCATTCCATTAAAAAATAATTTATATCATGTCAAAAGAGTATTAAATATAGACTCATAGGTAGTATATGTTCATAAATAAATTTTGGTTTCTATAATAATAATTACATAATAATTGAGTTATACACTTACCATAGTACACTTCCATTTAAAACAAAATAAATAATTTATATTTTTTTATTTTATAAATTTTTGTTAATTGTATTTATTAAAAATTAGTATACATAAATCACAATTTAATAATTATATATTTACTTTCATTATATTATACTATTAAATTAAAAAATGTCGGTATTTACATAAATCCAAAACATAAATCTGTATATAGGTATAATATTATAAACATTTAAAGTACATATTTTCTATCATAATGTTTCTATAAACAAATCAACTACATATTTTTATGACTTGCATAATATTTTATAAAGAATTTTTTGTACCATTACATTTCTACTTTTAAACTATCAATTTTTTTTAAACCAGAATTTTTTTCAAAGCTCCAATTATGTAGCTTAAACAATAATAATTGTATACGCAATTCATCATTTGAAATTATTTTATATTAAAACTATAACATATTTATACCCATAACTTATTAATATTTAGTTTAAGACACGTATAACGCATTTTAGAGATTATTTAATTTGTTATCTTGAAGAAGCAACATCAGTGTATCTGTACATAATGAAAAAAAAAAATTAATTTAATGTATATGCGTTTTTAATGGTTGCCGTTTAGACATTTAGTGAGGTTCACGTCCCCTGACAACTTTTTGATATTATATTATCTTACTCGTGTTATTCTGCGACGTGTATTGAAAAGTTGTAAAGATGTTTTATTTCTTAACGTTTCCGTTTTGCCTGGCAAGTGTACAATACAATCACAACAATATTGATGTTTTATTTACCATCAAAGCGTTATCAGTAAAAACTTATTTCCTTTTATTAAAGAAAATTGTCATTTTTTCTTAGTATAACGGAAGAGGGGGGAGTTTGAAATAGAATGAGACAGTTTATTTTTCTAATTTAAATAGCAGCTATAAATGTTTGATGAAACGGTTTTCTGTTTTAAAATGGGAATCAGTTGTAAAAATGTTTGATTTATTTTTATAAATACTTAGAAGTCTTGGAATTGGTCTTTCGTTGAAAGTAAACGTAATTATTATAAATGCTTTATAGTTATTGAATGATATTCATCATCATAAACATAATAAATAAAAAAAATCGTGTTATTATAAACCATTATAGTATAGATACTAACAACACTTATTCCCTTTGAAATTTTGCTTGTTATTCATACTTTATTCGCATTGCATTTAAAACGTATTGATTTATGACCGACTTACGAGTTATTGTTATAGCTTATGCTATCTTCTTAGTTATTTAATTGTTAGTGAAATAAATGTATTTTTTAGAATTATTTCTTTTGTTTTAAATAACTTTCTTACTTTTCGACGACTATTCGTCGTATATCTATACAAACCAACAGGATGGATCAAAAGTTCAACAGCTATAGTACATATATAACAATAAAAAATCGTAAATCGTAAAGATAATAACATTGTTTTGAATTTTGTAAAATAGTACCACTTAAAATATTCCTGTCAGCTATCGTAAAAACAACTTTATTGAACAAGTTTAACGCTCTACTGGAAAATATATCATGTAGTTGTTTCACTCACAGTTTATATTATAATAAGTTTAAAACTAATGTGACGGTTTGTTTAAAATATAAATTGTGGTTCAAAAATAATAAATCATCAAACATAAGAGTTTTCTACCTATTCATTAGGTACACACATAATTCTTTAATACTATATGAGACTAAAACAATATAAAATGCAAGTTATTACTTATTTAACTATTTTGAAAATTCTGTCAGAAATTGTGTTAGCAAAGTGTTACCTAGTTTTAACTTTCAAAAACAAAATTACCTAGTTAAATAATATCTCCTATACGATTTTAATCCAATATTGATTATTATTGATTAATTCAATTATTTAAAATTTTTTTTATAAAAATATATCTTTATTTTAGAAAATTACAGTTGGTACAGTAAGTAATTAAAATAATAAATTAACAAGTATAATGGTAGCATGGAAGGAACTCAATACCATAATTGTAATTATTTAGACAAAAATACTTATTCCTTTAAAGAAAATGTAAATGTAAATTATAAAAATAAAGTCAACTCTATTAGGTAATAAAACAAATTACATATATAATAGTTTGGCTATCTTGTATTATAGGTAGGTACTTTATAATTGTTTTATAAGATTTATTAACTTATACTTTTTAAATTAATCAATATGAATTGTTTTTTAATATATCAGATACTTTGATTTATAAATAACTTTTATGTTTTTAATAATAGAATGTTGATTTTCCTAAATGTAGTACCTAGAGTCCGCGTCAAACGTTTTGGCGGTTGGCGACTCTTTAAATTTATCAGAGTTAATACATTCTGCCGGTAAATAAAAGTTTCTTATACATTTTATACTATTTAAACGTTTCTTTCAGTGGTATAGAGTTTATTTTGAAAATATAAAGTTTGTACGTTGAGATTCAATAAGCATTTATTTTATAATAATAGTGAAAAAGTAACCATGACAATTTTTGAAAAAGAAGCCATATATACTGATGACAAGTTTAACTATGGAATAATTTATGTTACTTAAAAAGTTATATACATTCAAAATACACCGAACAACCGGTTTGACGAATATTTAAACTCTTGATTTAATCCTATTATAATATTATAGAAAAGTATTTCATAACTCAATTTCTATTTTGTATCCGTCCAAATCCATAACTTAACGAATATAATATAATATATACAGTTTGCAGAGATAAGCACAAATTAAAACAACAAAAACAACCAACAAGAAAACAGTTGAGGTGCCTATACCTAAGTGATTGTTACAAAATGCAATGAGCAATTAAAAGCAATAAAATATGGTTTTATTGTTATAAGACTCTATACCTAATGATAGTTTATAAAGATTAAGGATATTATTATTATGATATTATTCTGGATTTCGTGCTAATAATTGGCACGTATCGTTGCATGGTATATATATCAGTCGACGTCTGTGATTTTTTAGCGTCTGGTGCTTTAATAGCACGTATTAGATAATTACGTTTTGTTATATACGATTCGCAATATGTATAATAACAATAATATGGTAAGAACCGTCCATAATATTTGTGTGCATATCGTGCGGACAGGCAATAAAGTAGCACGCGATTCTTCGTCTTTCCCAATATAATATGATGTGGGTAATAAAGGTAACTATTATTTTTTGGTGCGTCAGAATTACCTGGCCGAGGGTCACTCAGCAAAAGTTGTGTATCGGGAAACAAATCGTTTCAAAATGTTTTTAATTTTAACTATAATTATTATAATGATAATAATAGGTGGCTTAGAGATGGGGGTTGATGAAAACCCATTCCTATAGAAAACTTGCTGTGATTTCAAAATTTGTACAAAGAATATAACATGGTTTTACAATAATAAACGGTGCTCTTTTTTTCTGATGTTTGTTTACGAACCCATTTTTAATCGGTAAATATCTGATCAGAATGTTTCCACATTTAGTTAACTGCTGTGGATTTTAATACAAATAGGATTATAATTGGTGGAGAATTTTTTTTTTAAATTCATGTGGAGCGTTTATAAACAGTTAAAAATACTCGGATCTTTAACACTGAGGTTGTTTCCGGTAGCAAATTGAGTCAAGTTGAGTTTTTTAGGGGGGTCAAAAATTACCAGTACTTTTAAAAATTGAAAATATGCGATAAAAACAAAATAAGAGTTACAGAAAAAAGAGAATAGTTTACGATAAACTAGTTTTTAACAAAAATATTTTTTTTCTTGTAATTCTAAAATAAATAAATGTGTACTAACATAGATACTGCGTTTATATATTAGATTTTTCTAATTTTGATATAATGTTCAAAATATTATGGCCCTTATTGATCTTAAATTTGGAGCTTGTTTATAGACATTTTTGTTCTTGAATAATGAAAGACTTAAAATTTGTAATATAAAGTTCCTCATAAGTTGTTCTTTAGCATATTAAAAATATTGAAAATATTAATATACTGTGTAGTTTTCTTTTAAAACGTTTAAAATTCAAATTTTACGTAATTGAGTTTGGATATTTAAACTTAAAAATAAAACCACCAATTTTTCTTTCAACCATTTTAGTTATTTTGCTGTAATTTGAAATTTCCTTCGACGGAACTTAAACTTTTTCCATCATGTTTATTATTATTTTCTAAACTTAATAAAATGTTCAAAATATTTAGACTAATTTAAAACTAAACCACGAACCTATTTACTGAGTGATACTGTAAGTTGGTATTATACATTAATAATAATAATATATGATAGGTATCATATAACAATACCTAATTATCACTTGGTAGGTATATATTGCTATATTTTGATAGTTCAACTCATTGAAAAGTCAATTAATAATACTTAGGTATATAGATAAATTATTGATAGGGGAACCTGACACACAGTCTCCACTCAAAGTTTTATTATTTCGCATGTAATGATTGATCATCATCATTCAATTAAAAATTAACAAATAACCATTACAGTTACCTACACAATGTACACTTGAAATTTATAAGACATTTTGTAACTTTCCATTTGTTTGAGTAATAGTTAAAATCTGTGAATTAAAATCTGTGTGATTCACTTGAAACTGGCTATATAAACTATTTACCTAATTATTTTGTATTAATTATTTAATATTTATTTATTATTTTTAATTTTTATTGAGAACCTAGTTACAATTTTTTTTTATAAACATATAATAAGTTCGATTTTTGACAAAATACATAAAAATCACCAAAATTATTTTGGGTTAGAATTCATAAATTTGTCTACTTTTATAAAAAAAACCTGTTCATTTGTTTACCTGAGAATCAAATTCAATTTTTATGAACGTTTGAAGTTAACATTTTTTCAAGATTGGATAATTACTCGATTTATCATTTAGCGATTTTCTTATTTTGCTATAGGTAGTTAAAAAATAATGAATAACTGTAGGTACTTGAAATTTACACCATATGTTTATTTTATCATTTCCTATAATTGATTAAATTTTTGATATTTTGATATTTTGATTAATTTTGAGCTGTTTGCGGACATAAATTTTTATTTTTTATTTTTTCTATAAATGTCAATAAAATGTTATTTGTTTGGTCTAAAGCGTGAAATTTTAATACAAGGCTTCTCATATTATATTGTACGATAGCAATTGAAAATTATTAAAAATATGCAATCACACATTTTTTTATCAAATTTAAAATTTAAAGATGATTTGGTAGTTAAAAATTTATAAAATATTCAACTTTTATGTAGCTAAGGATTGCAAATTTAAAACAAGGTTCCACTGTTAATAAATTACTTTATTCACAATAATATCATTAAATATACTTAGTAATTACCATCGTCCATCGGACATCGCTATAAGAATCGTTTTTCGTAAACAATGATATTATATATTTATATCATTGAATTCAAATTTAACACCATCCATAACAGTGACAAACTATTGTAACCTACTGTACAGCAGAGTAACCCACTTGTCCACCTTTTTGTTTTTATGACCTAAAACTTAAATATATTATTGTGAATATTATAGAATTTTCTGAAAATGTTGAGTAATATTTTGGTGATATTAATTATTAATTTATATGATCAATTTGTAGTAATAAACTAGATCACGAATTCAGGTATACAAGATACACAACGAGAGCCTATTATTGACAAACTATTGTTTCCGACGGTTTTTAATCATCGAATAGACACAGAGCTCTAATAACTAATCAGTGGCAAAGATTTGAACTAATCCAAATTTATAATTACCACGAATTAAGATATCTATATACGTTAATTCGTGACAAATACTTATACTTGGCATTTTGCCATTTTGACGGCATTTTTTTTAGTTTTTCTATTTTCCTTATAATTATTATTTTACTTTTGTTTTTGACACGAATTAAGTTTTAAGAGATAGGTAATTCCTGTTTTTTGAGTTATTTTTCATTCAGAGTACTTAATAAATTTATTATTTTAACAAACATTTTTTTCATTTTATTAATTTTTAAACCTTTTGGTTCTTGTAAAAATTTCAAGAAATATAGGAATAATACAGAATACTTAGATGTGCAGGATTCTTGTTCTTATATTAATTTTGATGTATAAACCATAATTTACAAAGGCGAATATGAACATTAAAAGTATGTAATACTGGCAAGTGGAATTGTGGCAATGGTAATGTAAATTATGATTTACTAGTGTTATATCAATATTATTAATTAATTTAATCATATATGATATATCACAAATGATCAACCAAAAAATATTCGCTTTAAAAAAAATTAATAGTATGGAGTAAGGAAGAAAAAAATTAAAATATGTAAGATAAACGTCACAAAAATTTAGTGAGTTGTGACAGAATCACGAATTAAGATATATCGTGGACAGAATAGATTAATATAATTTGAATAACGCAACTACTAACAGTAGTAATTAGTAATTACTTACTACGGAAGAAGATAATGGATATCACGTTATTTTTACAAAACTCGCCACTTCCACCTTTTAGCGCTACCTGTCAGATCAAGCACGAAAAAGGTTTTTATATAAACTGAAAAGTGTTCGTTGTGTATCTTGTGTATCTTAATTCGTGAACTAGATATCTACACTTTTCAACCATTTTATGTTGTGTTTAACATATAATGTCAATCAACTTATAATTATCAGGGAATAATACAAAAATTAAGGATCTCTGTTCACAATAACTTAGAATGCACGGTCATCACTAACAAACATTTTCTATTGTATTCCTTTGATTAAATAATGTAATGATTACTAGGTCTCCAAACATTGTCTGTTCGATTTTTGTTTTAATGTGTATTCGTTGTTTCAAAGAGTCTGGCTCGTGGCCATATACGAGTTAAAATGTTGATTAGTTCAAAAATAAAATATGTTATACATTGTAAAATATTGTATCGGCTAATAACCGATGATACCACAAATGTTTGGTAGATGAATTGCATCTGAATGTAGATAGTTTTATATAATTACGAGTAATGAAATTTATTGTAATTATAAATTGCAATTAAACAATTTAGCGAAAAAGAAATATAATAACTGACGGGGAATGACGCATAATGCACCTTTATTTATTAGGGCCCATTTCATTTTGGATAGAATACTTAATGAGTTATAGTTTTTTATTCAGTAAAATAATTGATATTTTCAATTTTTTTAATCGTGAATAAAATAGAGTTTTATTCTAAGAGTAATAGCCACACAAATCATGTTTATAAATAATAATGTGACGTTACTTTTTCTCTTTTTTTTTTATTAAACTTCAAGTTTTATGAGTTATTTTATTTTCAAATTACTTACTTACTATTGAAAATATTAAAAAAATAAATGTGTACTATAAATTTATGAAATGATAGCTTAGATGTATGAAATAATTATGAAATTCCCTTTAAATACGTTTTCTTACCGAAAAATGTAAACCAAGAATGCTGGAATTCGTTTCATTGTAACCTGTATAGGAGGTACCTACTACCTACTATAGCTGGTAACGCTATATTGCTGTAAACCATAAATCCATATAATTCATCAGTGAAGGAAAAATGCATTGCATATTAATTACATAATATTTATTTTGAAAAGTAGCATGTAGTATATCTCAAAAATTGATCTAATGGGGATATTCATAAATAATAATATATATTGTATTGAACTAAAACGAAATAAAGGTAAAACGTAGGTATAGGTGCATTTTTGAAAACCTGAATAAAATTTAAAATGTATTTATTTATAATGAACACAATACATGGTATAGTTTAATACAAGCAATATAATAAAAAACAAAGTTCTGAAGTTTACTCACATATTATATCGAACAACAGATAACTTATCATGACACTAATCGACATAATATTTCGAAGTGGTTCGCGCATATTATGTGGCATCTGATACAATAACGGACGTCGGCGAATATCGCACAAACTTAATTGTGACGACTGACGGTGTATAAAATGCGCATGTAAGGATACGCACATTAAGGAAAGGATCCTTCTGCTCCACTTTATTCATAAACCCGGGACATTCCGTGTGTACGCCCATTAATATTCACTTACGGATAAACAAAACGTCTGCAACCTGCAAACGGTGTAATATTGCAGTGATACGTCATTCTCTGCAGCAGCATCGCAGCCGGCCGATCGTGGGTACAAAGTTGGTTGGTTGACCATAACATAAGTCGAACTTATTCAACGTTATCAGTTCGTGTTCCATTCATATTATATTACAGGCAACACTTTTGCACCAATAGATCAGAAAAGAACGCCCTCCAACACTTGAATTGTGGAAAAATCCGCTAGCAGTTTATTTTTACAAACCCTCACGCCCACGCCGCATATTACTATTTTAACCTATATAATATTATTGTTTTACGACGAGTCGTTTAAACGATTTTAGTACATTATTATTAATAGTCATTTTACGGTTTTGATTACTATTTTAGAAGTAATCTGTTTTTCTTCGTACTTAACCATGATATTAGTATATTACCTTTGTAGCCATTCTATGGACCATATACACGATGTCCATATTGTACGTTTTTCTTCGTTATGCTGTCATTTAAATTAGCATGTTCTTTATTGATTATTTTTCCGGTATAATATAATTTGATTTTATATTAACGTCACTCTTGAATATATTCATACTAATATACTATATCACTTACAATTATATTTTATTAATAATAATACATTTTACCTACTTTTTTTTTAATATCGTTGGTAGGTAGGTTGGTAGGTTCTCCCGATTTTTGACGTGTATAAGTTTTTGTTATTACACAAATATATTATTAACTTTTAATATGCGAGCTCTTACATTTTATACTCGAAATGAGAGCGCAACTTTTACGAAGTTACGATATTTTACCAAGTATAATTATCATTAACTGAACTTAAACTGTTTTGGCATGGCTATAATGTTCCAATAATTATTGGCTGTAGGTACCTATATATTATATTTGAAATAATAAAATGTTAGTCACTAAATTGAATTTATTAGCTTAAAATATAAGTTATATTTATGTTTATAATTTCAGTTTCACAAATATATAATTTATTTTAAATGACTTTACCACAGGTAGATATTACTCATTATAAGTTCCTAGCTATGCAATTATACATTTATTTACTAGGCAATATTATGATGTAAGAATAATTTAGGTTAATTCAGTGGCAGTCCGTAACGTCTGAATCAAAACTTTTTATTGTACATTGTATACGATTCTTAAGAATTACATGTACTACGTGATGGTATTTTATATTATAGTATACACGTATTATATTCATCGATCTTCGGTTACTACGTTATAAAAATATAAAAGCTAAATGTATGAATAATTTTGCAGTTGAGTATAATTTTATTTAGGTAGCTATTTATTTAAGTTCCTATTTTGGGAACTGTAGTAATAAGTAATAACTAATAAGTATTTTGTTGAAAAGTATAGATAGATATACGTAACATTTAATTTAATTTATGTGTAATGAAATTTTAATTCTTTATATTTTATTTTTATCATATTAATTATTTATTTCATAACTTTAAAACGGAAGTAGGAATATTAAATATAAAGTCTTACGCCGGGTTGCATGAAAAATGTATAAATATAATGGTTCAATAAAATCATGGCCACTAAATCATATTTAAGGGACCACCGCCCTAATAGCTCATTATTGATTCGTTAAATTTTTAGTGATTGTTCATGCAAAGCGACATTAGTATTTTAAATAACGCCCAAAGAAAGACTCATAATTATTATACTTTATAATATAATATGTTCATAACTAGCTGTATTACTTGGCGTCGCACGGGGATACATTAAATCTTGACGGGCAATCCACTTTCGGTGGATAATAATACTTTTTTTTCTTATGTGTAACAATTTGCAAGCAGGAATATACGAATATTTGATTATGATTTTATTGTTATTAATAGCGGGCAACTTACCCTAAAATAACTGATCCAATCTATTATTTAAACTTTCCTTGAATCGTCAAAATCGATCTGATTCTATAAGCTTCAGGCATACACGTTATATTCCATATATAATAATAGCTATTACCCAAGGCTTCTATTCTAATACTCTTACGACCCATCCGGAATCCCAAATAATATACGTAACTTTTAGGAGCAATAAAAATGATTTAATCATCAACTTTAAGGGTGTCTCTGATTAAAATAAATTGGATCTTGTTGGTACTTTTGAGGGTCGAAAGAAAATTCCCAGTATTACCCAATACCTATTGATATTACACATTTTAAATAGATATTTATTTAAAAAAAATTATTTTACTTTGTATGAAGGTCCTATATGTGTCGATGTATTACATAAATATAGGAGCTATAATTATAGGCACTCATCTCGCATCGCTCATTTCAGTCGAGATAAACCGCATGGGAATTGCATTCTGGGCAAATCTCTTGAGCTGGTTTAAGGTACTAATTGCCTTAGTGTAACCTATTACAGAGTGACGAATTCTAAAATATCTTCCCTTCCACTATTTAAAATCTTACCTTAATTCATTAAAACACTAATCTTCAATTTCGTTCATAATAAGAATTAGCTTATGTAGATAATTTGTGTTTTATTAGCTTAGTACTATATAATATTAAGTTCTATATCAACTCACCCCCATAATGTTAAGTTCATATTTACTAATCTCCCTAATTAATACCTCACTCTCGAGTTAATTATATAGATACATTTCTTAATTAATATTACTGGTTGCTCGTTTATAACTAAAACTAAACAGTTATAGTATTCTACTAATCATTGTCATTAGTTCATAATACTTAGTGTACACATATATATTAAAAATATTTTTAGGCTTTTGAATTTTCCAACAATAGTTGTAACACATGTATGTTTTTTCTTAACTGGAAATATATTAAGTATTTTTTATCATTTAAATAATTTGTATTATACTCATAGACAATACTACATTAAATAGTATTTAAATTAATAATTACATTATCATACATCTGAGTGTCTGACTAAGTATAAATATCTGCAAAGATTGTTTTCAAAAACAAAACACCGCTCGTGTTTTTATCTCATCAATGTTAACTAATCCGATACGTACCTACTAATTATAACTATGTTGCTATGTTCAATGTTTATATTATTCTATACAGTGTTTCAATTCTAGGGTACATTTTTTCTTTATTGCAAAATATTATAGAAATTCCGCTATTATACTTTGTATCTGCTTAATATCTTTAATGAGATTAGAAATATCAAAAGGATGAAGTGAAATTTTGACTGTATAACGAATAACGATATAAAAATGTTAATAAACGGACGAATGTAAATAATAATTTTTGAAATAGTTTTATGAAGGAAAAATAAAAATAACTGAATATTTTAATTAGCCATTTCCATGCCATGCATACATTAGGAAAATCTTGTTAATTATTACAAATGGTGAGTTGACTTATGTATGGTTTTTCCGCTGTTTTTCCAATGGTTTTTGTTCTATTTCCTCGTCCGTTTATTAAACAAAGAGCCGCTTTTTTAACTTTGGTTTTGGTAGAGACATTAGCCTCATTTGTAGTTCCTATGAATGCTGAGAGAAAAAGTGTATATGTATTAAAATGTCATTATAACTAGAGAATAGAGGTTTCTTTTTGTATGGGATTATATCTGTATTTCAGCTCGGTGTTTTTTTATTTGTATTTTTTTTTAAACATATACATTTAGCCTAACCTTTTAACGTTCTAACGAGCTTCTGGTAATTAGATTTTTGAGATGAATAAAACAGATGTTTAATTTTTCCAACATTTAATGATTTTATCACTTTTGTATTCCGTATAATAATAATAATATGTTGATTGAAGTGTTCAAGTGTCATAAATAAAGAAATTATTTTGAAAAAGTTAGAAAACATTTCAAGTTTGGATTTTGAGGTTTGAAAAAGTTGATTAAGTAGTAAGTTTTTTTAAACTTATTTAAGACAGTGTTTGAGACTAATCATTTTATGGACCTGTGTATTGGTTAAATTATTCAATCAGTTTTTATAGTGGAAAGTTGTGTTAGTTGTGTTCTTTATTGTTTCAAATGAGTTTTAGTTATCAAAGGCTAGCCGAACAATAACATTCAACTTTTATGTATGGTTAAAGTTTTTTTATGCTGCAAATCATATTGTATCTAAAATTGAAAAAAATAGACAACTGGGTTAAAAAAAAAAGGGTTGAATTAGTAGTTCAAGGCTTTTTTGAAATGCATGAACATTTTACTAAGAATCTATTTAAATCGTTTCAGATCACAATAGATATTCGCTAAATTTTACATTATTTTAATATAATTTTTTCAAATATATTATTATTATTATTATCATTTATACTTAAACCTGTATATTTTTTTAAACGGAAATATTAATTATGGTAGAGAATTTGTGCTAATTAATTATTTTATTTATTGAATGATTGTGTAGTACCTATATGTATAGAAGTTGTTTAATTTATTTTTACATCACATATATAATTTGAAATATGTGATTTAATTGTTAAGGGTTTCTGGAATGAACATGACTAAAAATTAGTTTTATGAATGAATCTAAATATTCGAATAATTTATTTTATTTTGGTTAATATTACTTAAACTGTTATATAAATATTGTATATAATATATATATATATATATATATAATTTATTTTATACAAGAAATAAATTTCTATTCGTAGGTTTTAATAAATAAATACTTTCCATTTTAACGCCTACCACTCAAATTTGTTTTTTCAAAGATCGTATCTCATCATGACTAAATTTAACTATATATAATATAGCACCGTATTAAATCTTTAATACTTTCATACGGGCTTTCATATTACTTTAGATAACATACCTACTCGGCCGAGTATACCTTGCCTGCTGTTTTTATACCTACATTTATACTAAAAATAACTGGTATGTATTTATTGTACTGTATTGTGTGTAATATACTGAATATTCCCTATGTGATTACAATTTTTTTTTATAGTTTTAAACTCTGGAATACTATATTATTATTTTTAGATTTAATACTGTAATAAAATATATCTAAGATTTATTAAATGGTATAACTATAAGAACATACATATTGTATGTTTATATGAAAATGCCATTTGTAAATGTATTAGTTTACATAATGCCATGCATACTATCTTCATTAATATATTTAATTAATACCTATAAAGTATAAATACCTACCAAATGATTAGTCACATTTATTTCTCCAAACACATACAATTTTAAAAATACCACGAAATTTAATAATTTATTGATGTGAGCAAAGGGTTCAACATTCAGATTCTGAATCTTGTTGGTGCTTTAGTTATTGTAATGAAGATTAGTACTTCTTAATTTTCTGAAAAATCAGAGCTTTATTTATTTAGTTTGTCAGTCAAACGAAGAATATCAGTGAATTGTTCTGTAACTTTAAACTGGGTTGAAGGTTTTCGAACTCTCCGGTTTTGTCCTTTCCGGACTTCCCCACCACCGTGCAATACGAAATTAAATGTATAGTGTTTGCATTATATTAAATTCGTCGTTGGATGAAATATAAAGGCGTTTGACCAAAAGTATATTTTGAAACCATGGTAGGAAATTTGGTTTGCTAATATATAATCGTACAAATGAAGATTTGAAATAAATATTTTTAGTTCAAAAAATGTTTAATCCTTAATATTTTTGATAATACTGCCAACAAATTTATCGAATTTATTTAGTATCTTTTTAATTAACATGACATTTATTTAGATATTGTTTCCTGCACTTCAAATACATATATATAATATATATATAATGTAATAAAATAATCCCTCTATTCAAAAAAAAAAAATATTCGTTCAATTTTATTAGGTAATCCATCTGAATACTTACTCTGAGTCTTAAAATAAAAAAAACACGAATTGTAGAGTCATCTAATAATAACATACATTTAATGTCTTCAGATATGTTTACATATTGTTTTTTTTTTTTTTTATCTTATTTTAATTGAATTCCATGATCCATTGTAAGTATCGTGGATTTAAATATTATATTAACATTACCTCTGTTCAATTATACTTATATTTTTTTACATTTTGAATCATAATTTTATATTATATGAGCTCTCATTATTGTTGACTTATGGCATGGTATTAGGTACAAGTTTTATATTTTTATTTTGTTCAATAGGGAGGATTATGAAACCGTAGTGGATCGTACTATTGTTCCTTCGGTCTATTAATATACGTTTTATTTAAACTGGGCTTGTTGTAAACCTCTAATATTGTATTGGGACTCTAATAACGTAGTATATTCCAAATAATTGCTTTGTATTATGAGAAATTTGAACATTATTGATCGAGAAATAATATTTGTATTAAATTATAATGATGCTAAAACAATTAAAGCGATATTGTTGTAGGCTATTTGTTGTCTATTTTGTGTATTAACTATACAATAACTTTATACACAGAATATTTCGTATTTCTTTCAGATCTAAACGAAAAGAAACTACGTAGCTATATTTTATGTTTATAAATAATATATATGCCTGGTTCATATAATCATTTATGTTTCTCCAATAGTTTGTTTTATATTTAAAATAGATTGTATTAAAACAATATTGTCGTCCTTTGTCGTACATTTTGTTATAAAAACGAATAAACAAAGAAAAACGTTGTATTTTCCCTATTGTAACCAAATTGACAGTACATATAGGACGTTATAGGACGCTTTTATTCGGGTGAGTAATTTACAGCCATAAGTAACGTACGGAAAGGACCATGAATTCCAATTAAATATTAGTACTTTTCTTTTTTGTTCAGTCACATTTAAAAAAACATTGTGTAAACAGAAGGTATATTCTTCGTTTTGGATTTCCAAAATTGCTCTTTTCCCGACAGGTGATACCCCATTCAAAAGAAGATCGACGGTAGCCCATTATGTAAATTCTTTTCAAAATGATCCCGGAAAACACAGAAATACGATTGGCGATTCTTCTTCTTTCATCTCTAGTTCTCGTTCCGTGTCTCCCATTTTCGCTCTCATTCTATCTCATACTTCTTTTTTATATGTATAAAGGTAGTATATATACACCACACAACAAAACGTTTCTCATTCAAACACAAATAGTGGTATAGGTTCCGATAAAAGTATCCTTTTTTTATTTCCACAAATCGTCTTGGCTATTCATCTCTCAAGGAAATTTGTATACACTGTTTTTCTTCCTGTTTTTTTTTTTTTTTTTTGTTTTTTTTGTTCTATAAAAGCTTTCTACGCAATCCATCTTGCGTCTCAAGTGTCATTTTGTGCGGTAGGTAGAGGATGTAAAAATAATATATGTAATTCACTGGTGAATCACTACAAAACTGTTATCAGCCCAGCCCTATACATTATACCGAATCGTGTATCATTCATTCGGAATACACCCATACACCCATACACCCATATGTTTTAAACACATTGAATACATGAACGATTTAGATGCTTTGTTATTGGCGTGGAAAATTGTGTTCGGATATTCTATTAATGGTTTTTTTTCATTTATTTGAAGTGAATTCTTGTAAATTACGATGTCCGATTTATTTCGGTTGTATATTGTTTTTTAAAAAACAATTACAATACATATTATATTATATTTATTTAAATAAAAACATGAAGTGATTTAAATTGTATGCATCTATACAGTTATCCACTCGTAAAATGCCTATACCTAGTAGAATAAAATATTTTAATGAATTACAGATATAATATTTATACTGCATATCATAAATCATTATCACTGATAACTATTTTGTCGATTGTTTCATATTAAGGTACTCATAATTAGTATTATAGGTCATATAAATTGAGTATATTTTAAGTACTATTAACTTTAATTACTACAATATTATATTAGCCATATGGTATACTAATAGACAGTAATAGTATATGTAAATATTTATAAACTGAAATTTATTTTACTCAAAAATAATTTGTCATATCAACTTGTTATACAATTAAATTACATTTATTTTTTTAGCAGTTGGACCTTATATAAGTTACGGGATTAAATAGATATTAATGTTTTGTATTTATTTGTTCAAAACTGTTTGTTATAAAAATCAATTCAATGATATAGGATATTGTTTTATTAGTTGGTACTCAAGCATATAAAAAATACTTTTGTTTATTGACAAATAATAGGTAGGTATACGTTAATTATGTGTATTTATGTAGGTATTCAATATTTGCATAAGAAAAATTGACTGAATAGTATACATTCTGAATGGTGGAATAAGTTATTGGTTTAGCAGTAACAACTAGTGCTCGATTTCAAGATGTATATGCATTCTGTCTGAAATTAGACGAAAGTCTTATCCAGAAATGTAAAATTACAAAACAAATTTCAAAAACATCGTCAATTATAATATATTTATCCTTACGAAAACACTACAATATTATATGCAAACCGCTGTACCTAGTTAATCAATAATAAAGGCTAAAGGGTAATATTCAATATGCAAAGCTAGTCTACCTTAATAAATAACATTTATAATAACTATCGTTAATTAAAAGAAAATAGTTAATTATGCGTTAAAATATTTAATAAAACGTACATTTCAATAAATATTTTAAAATATTAAGTACATACTATAATATAGTTTCTAGAAAGTTTGGAAACCTTATATTTAAAGTAGCAACCACAAAATAAATTGTGATGTACATAATATATGTATGGATCTAAGATTGCTTTTATCAGTATTATGTTAATAGATAATAAATTTAATTAATATTTACTCGTTGAATGTTATTTGTTCAATTTAATAACTTTAAAACTGATATTACATAATATAAATTTGCGGTTTCTAAACTTTCTAGACACATAGTGTCTAAAACAGCATAGTACAAACCTAGTAACTCCATGATATCAACTAAAATTTCCTTTTGAAACTGCCTCAAAAACCATAGTGAAATTGAATAGGTACTAGATTTTTTTAGAAATTCAATTAAAATTTTTTTCATAATTCATAATTATAATCCATTTTTACTGAACTCTCAAGTTCTATATTTTAAATTTTAACCGTTGCTTGCTTTAAAAAAAATGTTGTCAAGTTATTGCCACTTTAAACTAAAAATAATATGTATCTATACGTTTAATTTGGTTCGATGTCCCTTTAAATACGTTTTCAATATAACTTCTGTAATGTATATTTTAAATTGGTATGACGGTTTTTAATGTATTAAAAAACACAATTATTAACAGTTCTAAGTTAATATAAAACTTATTTATTTTATATTAAAGCATGTATTGAAATACACAAATTACACGCAGACATTTTCTGCTGTATAACCGTGATTCTACGACTGGTGTACTTGGCCAATATTTGGTACTGGTGGTTACTTGCCATGCCATCGGTTCGGGATACTTGTACAATTTTTTGTCACTGGTGCCGTTCCCGAGGACTGTCGGTAAATGTGACACATGTCAAAGGAACGGCCAATATACTTGTACTACTGATCCCACGACCGGTTAAATTATTATAATAAAATGTGGCTCCCACCACCAATATTTGCTATAACTGCCAGCCGTAGGATCAGTGTACTTGGCTACTTGTACAAGTGCACAAGTATTAGAATACTGAAGTAGTGGTCAAATGTACAATTATTGGCGTACTTGGCAAGTACACCAGTCGAGAGAATGCGGCTTAAGATTAATAAAAAAAATAGTCATTAATTGGACATACTATTACTATTCACCATTTGAATTCAAAATGTCAAAATTATATTAAAGACGTATTAATTATAAATAATGTACCTACTTATTAATTATAAGTAACTTCGAACCGGTTCAAAAATAGATATAAACAAGTACCAATATCATCATATATAGATTATTCAATTATAATGTATTCAATTCACTATTCTATTTTTTGTTTATTTATACTATTCATCCTGCAGACAATTTTTTAAAGGCCACGAAAGTTAATGGCTTTAATTTATCTTCAAGTTTACTATTTTAAATATTTTTTTAGGATAATCACAACATTTAGACAGATTGTTTGGATAAAATCTTATAGTATACATAACTGTGTATAATTAAAAATTGTTGTACACAAATGAAATACAATCATTTATTATTATTGGAAAGGAGAATTATAGCTAAAAGCGTCTCGTGGTCAATCGACGACATTTACACAATACGGATAAGGACTAATGTACACTGAAGTGAAAGACAACAACTATTTTCTGCATCATTGCTCACGCTCAAAAGATAAATACTATCTTTAAACTGTCCTCAATAAGATTTCCAAGTTTCCAAATTATTTAGACGTGTTATTAATAAAATGGAAGTGTAATACGTTCTGACATCAATTGATTGTGCTACACAATGTAAAGTAGTATAAAAGCTTGGACGTAAATAGAAGCAAAGTTCTTCACATATATAAGAAAAAAACCTTTTTGAGTGAGATAAAGCGATTGTCTGCCCATCCACAAAAGAGCTCGTCGTCACATTTTCCCATTTTCTTTTTTTTCCAGTCCAAATACGTCCAATTGGAGGGAATTGTCTTTGATATAATAAATTAATGTCATCAGTTCGAAAGCGGTTTTTCTTTAAATTCTTTTCCAGTGGGACCCGAGCTCCGGTGTGGAAAAAAATCTGCCAATATAAAATCTTTATAATTAATTACCATCCATTTAATACCGCCTGTGTGTTTACGACTTATGCAGTAGGTTGTTACCAGAAGATAAATATATATATATATATTGGGTAATCGAAAAAAGGTGAAAAAACATGTTACAAATAGGGTTTTTTTTTTTATTATTTATGCATATAAATATTATCCTTTTATTGGGTTTTATCTCTCATTATTATTCCCGGACACGTATTTGGAGGTGGGTGAACAAATTGTTCTATAGTGTATTGTATTACATATTACTATGAATCTAATTAGACTTTATTCGTTTGTTTAAAACATGTTAATTTAAATGGGTTCTTATATAGTATTTTATTTAGAAAATATTTAAAGATGAGTAATCACACATTCTAAATTGTGTTTTACTTTTTAAAAATATCGCTTTGGGGTTGATTTTATTAATATTATATTAATGAACATGATTTTTATGTGTAAAAATAAGACTGAAATATAAATAGTTTTTACATAGTTACATTATTTGTGTATAGTAAATATATTTGTTATAAAATCATTGATCAAAAACCGTTTATGAATAGTCCACATTCATTAGTTTATTTTCATTTCATTTTAATTCGAACTCTGTACAAGTTGGTAGAATGAAATAACATTTTTCTCTATAAAATATTCATAAATAAAATAAAAAGCCGACACTTGCTGCTCTCTAGTTTTGCCCTAATCGTTATACACATATCCAATTGATATGTATTTTGCATTTTTTTTCCACTACAATTTAATTTGTGTATATTTTTTTTACATTTAGGCCCATCATTAAAATTCGTGTCGTATTGCTCTCCCGATTTAACCAATGTATTGATTTCCCCACTTCTCTCTCGTACGCGGTGGGTTCATAAATCACCAGCCTCACCGCGTGTAAACGTCTGTGCACGAGGATGAATTTATGAATCTGGCCTTCAGGATAAACTTTAGGAAAACATACGGACTAAATATTTATAACGTTGACAACGTCACCTTTGGCAACGAATGATGGAAACTAAATTGTTTAAATGTAGACACCCACGTGAAAATTGTATTAATATTATATTACTGCAATAACTTGGACTCAACAGTTACTCAAGTAACTTTATAAAAATTTATTTTTTGCTTCAAGTGTCCAAGGATATATTTTTGGTAGAATTATATAATTTGTATATTTTAATGTGGCTTTCAAATTGTTATTTGTTTTCTTAGATAATATTTTACTAATTAACTTATTAGATACCTATATAATATTTAAATAATTATTTTAATTTTTGTATTTATATTTTATTAATTATATAATATATTTTTAAAGTCAAAATATTATGAATAAACTTTGCATTGTGAGAAATAATAACAACTCATGATTTAAAGCTCATTTCGCATACCTTTACTGTCTTTTATGCAATTTTTATGTAGACTTGAAGGATATTTCAAAACTGATTAGTATTAAATAAAGAATTATTGGCATACAATTTTCAGTATATAATGGACTGTGCAACGAATATGATTTTTAAAAAAATGAATGTAAAAAAATCATTTTTAAACCTATTGTACCTATATATGAATCTCTAAATAGCTTATTGTTCAATAACATACATTGAATAATCCTATATCGTACACAGTAATTAACAATGGAAGAGGGAGGTTGGGCTCAAATATCATGTTAATAGTTCATACTCGGCTCTCTCGTCGGTATATGATATTCGTATAAAATGAGGATGTCCACAAGCTAAAACTGTAGGTAATTAATTATTTAACTATTTAATAATCAACAATAATTAAATAAAAGCATACAGAATTTCAATTAAATTTTAGAAAAGGATGTGAAAATAACATTTTGATTAAGATTTTGAGTTTATATACGCTACATAACGTAAAACGCTTAACTTTTATAGTTAAATAGTAAAATTTATAGAGAATGCTTTTATTATGTGTTGTTTATGTAGCCATAAACAACACATAATAAATCTGACTAACCTACGAATATACAGTCATTCAATCTTGCGTCGCAAAACTGGTATACCATATCTCTATAGAGATTTTGTTGAATATCTTATGCAATATTCGCCAATTTTGCATTTAACAATTTCCGTACCCTATGTAGGTACAAAATAAAAATCATATGAATTGATTCATGCGTATTTAATTATTAATTATATTTATTTATTATATCGCCGATGCTAAGTTAAAGTTAATTACTATATATTAATATATTATATGAAAAAAAAATTTATGATATTAGTACGTTATATAGGTAAATGTAGGATGGTTTTGTTTCCTAACACGTATGTACTCAGATTGCCTACTTATTTTGCCGTGTTACCAAAATTAATTTTTTTGTTGATTAAAACATTTTTTTTATTCAGACTGTTTAATGATTTTTTTTTATTTTCTCATTGTTTTGAGTTTATAGATGTCATTATTTTAATAAGGTTTAGTCATAAAACAATTAGTTACACTCCACTGAAATATTGGAAATTTTTTTTGGCCGTAGACGTATTTTATGTTTTAAGTTCATTAGTGTTATTTTATTATGTTACTATAGACTTAAAACTTTAAACCATATAAAAACTTCTTAATACCAAAGATATTGTAAACTAATTCTAACTAAAGACATTTACAACAGTTTTTTTTATAGCTATCTTCATTAAAACTTTAATTTTATGAAAATGACTGCACATCTTACTTCTAAACAGTTCGTATCACCCATTAAATAATAATCTATGTTGTTATTTTTCGTATAAAATATTAAAACTTAAAGTTAATATCTATGTATGTTTTGAATAAAATAACAAAATCAATATGCATATCATGTTCAGTTATTCTTAGTGTTACGATTAAAATCACATTGAATGCTACAAAGGTTGAATAGAAATGCATTTCAAAATGTTTGTATTTTCCATTTTTATTCTTTAAAAATACATATCAAACTCATACATAAAGCCTGGAGGTATACAAAGATATACAAGAATACGGATAATAATAGTATTTTGGGCTACGAATAAACTTTCCTGCGGGTATATTTTTTGAGGACTTCCTCCTACTATACCTACACATATATAATACATATATGTAAAATAAGGATTGCTATACATTTTAACGATTATGACTAAACGAGTACCCTTAAATATACATTTTGAAAGTCGATTTAGTTGATCATTTTTTTGAGCATAATATATAACGTAAGTTTTTAAATGATGGTACCTAAAATGTTAATGGTAGTCAAAGCTTACAACTTACAAACTAAATTATCAGTTGAAGTTGTTTAGCTCCTTTATATACGTTAGATAATTAACTACTATGCGTTTAAAGAGTTTTTGTAAACATAATTGCATTTTTTTCTTAATGCATTTTTATTGTATATTTGTATACAATTTACCCTAAGTAATTATATACAGCAATATATACATTTATTTTGTTCATTGTTTTATTATTAATATAAATAATTAAAATTGAGTAGTGAATGAGTTTTGTGTAATTTTACGAACTAATAAAGAAAAACCTCAATATATTAATCATAAATTAAAAACCCACTGTAATTAAATAACATAAAAAGTAAATTTAACTTAAAACAATTACCTATGTCACTCTTGGTGTATGAAAATAATAAAATTATCAAGTCAATTAAGTATGCTAATGTTTAATCTGTAAATATAAAGTTTATAAAAATGTAGGTAATCAAATTTCGTATCAAAATGAAACCGTCGATACGATGTTCAGGTAAAATAATTATATGCAGTACCTAATTAATGTACTATTTTGTACACACTTATCTCAAACAAATGCACATTTTCACAAATGTTTAGAATAATAACGATGATCCACATACAAATAGGTATACATATATATGTATAATTTTTTTTTATTGAGTTAAGGCTTCGACATCTATGGTCATTAGCCTGAAGGTTATTTAGTAGGTTTTTAACTATGTGGGAGGGTACGGTTGATTAGAACACGCCATGTATATGTGGCGAGGATTTGTCACTTAAACACGGATGGTCACCCATCCGGGAACTAGTGACACCAACTCTAATGCTTGACTTTAGAACCCGTTTGTAACTGAAGCCCAACCACTGCGCTACACCAGGCCACTCAATAATATTATGTCATTATAGTTCCCATTTTGTATTACACCTACACTAATTGTATGACATTCTGATTATTGTGATCATAATTCTTGGTTATTAAACGTTTAACCATTTATTGTGTATAACTTTATCAGAACCAATTTATCCAAACCTCGGACTACATAATGTACAAATTACGATCACATTTTCTTAAAGTTGATTCATAGTAATAATATGGTCCTCAATGTTTTAATTAAAATTATTCGTTGATAGTATTGGATTTACACGTGACAACGAGCGTTATCACAACAATTTTATATCTGTATACCATGCGATCGCAAATAAAGATAAACTCTTTCGCTACCTATTCAATTGATTATAACTACCAACATGCTTAGTGACCGTGATGCAGTTATAATTTTGAACATTTTTCAGTCAATATAATTATTGTAAATGTCTTTTTTTTTTTAAAGTCTATTTTATATTATATACGATCTGTATTAGGTATATAGTAAATTGTATTACAATTATTAAGTAAATTATAACTAAATAGTAAATCGCATCAATGGTTTTCTGGAAATAGATTCATCGATAAAAAAAAAAAAAAAAACGATTTGTTGTTACCAAAATGTATAATATAATTTTGTTATTTCAATTTCTATGTTTACTAAATATTGCTAAAAAGTCTTAAGATAAAACTTTCGTCCAGTCTGCTTATTTTTATGAAATCGTCGTATCAATCGGTGAACAGAATCCGTACGCAACTGTTTAAAATTACATGATTACAATAAGATGAGGACCCATGGAAAGTCACTAGTAATCGACTGTTTGATGATTTCCCATATAGTCCTCAGACTGGTCCGGGAAAGTGATTTGGTCATAAAATAATTAATATCCGTACACACACGCGTGCTGGGTGACGAACATTACTGTACTGTTTCTATGTATAATATTATCATTATTGTATAGCTTATTGTTTCTATGGCACCGAAATCCATATTATTCAAGATTGTTAACCCAAATAGCTCCTAGTTTTGCGTGAGCGTGTCACTGCGACACTGAGGGGTGGGTATTGGTGGATTATACTTACATTGATTATTAGTCATTTGAGTATACGAATTCTCTACTTGAGGTAGGAACTTGTTTGCATTTTGATTATTTTCATCTAATTATAATGAAATTATAAAACAATAAACTTTTACAAGACATCCTTTTGAGTGGCCATTTTAAGCGGTTGGAAAAATATTCTACATGACCAGTTTTCACCACTAAACTTTAAACTGTGGAAAAAAATACTTTTGCTGATCGTTCGCATGCACGGGAAAAAACCTATTAAACACGCGTGCGAGCGCCGCAAAACGTTGTAATAATAATAATAATAATAATAATAATATTATTGCAATCTACATCGTTATTGCGGATGTGTTTTGCCGCGCTCACGCATCGTAAAAGTGTCGAAAAGCGTCCGGCTTGATAAACCGCGTGTTCCTCGGTACATAATATAATGTATTATATACGTTTATACATATACATATATATATATATATGACATTAATATTGTATTTCGTATATATTATATATGCACGCGAGATTTATGGCGCCGTATCGTCTTGGCGACGGCAGAGCGAACCCCTTTCCGGCTGCTGTGCGAAGGAGTTCTCTCTACCGGTCGTCGTCACAATCTCGTTTACGAATAAATATATATATATATATATGTACATGTTATACGCGTCCCTCCGATAAATTAGCCTACGGGGAATGCCAACTTTACCCGTACCGTAGAGGTGTATATTATATTTATATGTATATATAATACATAATAGTAGGTTTCGCGTCGGACACACGCGTCCTATTGTTGTTGTCGCCCCCGCCGCCACTGTTGTATATATATTTATGTATTACGTATAATAGTGTATATATATATATCATTATATATTCTACACCCGCCAGACTGCATGCAGATAGACGCGAACAACCACTTCCCATCCACCCGTTGCTCACTCGGCCGCCGTTGTTGTTGTTGTTATTATACATTTTTCGTCTTGCTTATTTCATCCGCCCTTGTACGTATTTTCCGGTTCATTACCGGTTACGATGGGTCCGGACGCGGTGCGTTGTCGTCGGGTTTGGCGTTATGCCCCGTCGCCGTCCGTCGCCGTCGCCGTCTTTGTCATCGTTGCCACCACCGCGGCGGCAGCCGTTCGCGAAATAAATGACGTGAAAGCGATCGCGCGCGTCACACCGCACCTCGCGGCCAGGACGAAATCGTTGGCGGGAGGGTGAAGGGGCGTCGGAACTACGTGTGCGTATAACGTCTATGGGCGGGAGAGTGACGTGCCGGGTTGGGGAACGTCTGTGTGTGTGATAAAATTGAGCAGACCTCGTAAATAACACCCCGAACAACCCTTCGTTAGGTCGAGTTCAGTGTCCGTGTGAGCGCGAGAAATTTCGTACACGGACAAACACGACCACGCCGATTGACCTCCCCTTCGCTCACACCTATTTCCCACACCCTCCGATAGTCCCATTGTCCTTAAAAAAAAAATAAAAATGAAACCTCCTTATCTGACTCGCACGCCACGCACCCTTTTATTCTCTTCCTCTTTCTCTCTCTCTCCCTCTCTCTTTCTTTCTCTCCGGTCTATTTTAACGACCTCTTAATGTATCGTATCAGATCCTGTGCGGCATCTTCGATTTCTATTGTGTGGTTTTAGCACGACAGTTCGGTTTTTTTTTTTATCAAACGACATACCTTTTTTAATTGGTCGTCTGAAAAGAAGGGTATTTGAACGTCAAACGAGATTTCATGACGTTTTACGGAACAAATTAATCGTCGTTATCTTTTTTTTTTTTTTAATCTGTTTTTACTCTTTATCTCTCTGAAAACAATTGCAAACTGTATCGTGAGGATTTGACGGTTTCATTTATATTCTTAACGTTAAAATCCCTATCGACTTAAGGTGTTTTTTCGAAGAAAATGAGTTTAACGGACATAACGACCAAATAATAATGTTTGAATGACGAAATAATAAATAATATCTATCATAATGACTTACAAATAGACGCTATAGGTTTTTATAGCAATTGAAAATAAATATTTGATTAGTGTAGTTGAATAATGAAAGTCCCTTTCTTAATTTCTATACAGTAATGTATTCACGTGAAATGATGTGTTTATTTAATGAATATAAAAATGATATGTGGGTATAACTGAATTGTTGTCAGACTTGTTTTCTTAAACTAACGTGTATTTTGTATATATAGGTACCATTGTGTTATTAAATTTATTGTTATTTATGAAATGCGATTTAATCCTTAACGAGTTTTTGTTGTGTACACACACTACGCTTTGATGTTCATATTATGCATTGTGAAAATGTCTCCTCGACATTTAACTATACACATATGCACAGAAATGTACAGTTCCCAGGCCACCAGGGTAGTTAATTGAAATAAGTATTTGCTTTAGTTTGAGTGAGAGCGAAATACGTAACGCGAACACTTTGGAAGCGTGATATCACTATCACGATGTTATATTATTATGAGAAGATCTTTATTATTTTATTATGATTTGTTTTCTATTTAGCTAAATTACTCGTCACTATCTATATATATTTATAAATTAATTGCTGTATATTGGTCTCTATAAAACTCAAAAACGGCTCAACCGATTTGAATAGTTTATTTTTGTTCTGTTTGTAACTGTCAATACAAGGTTTGTATGAGATAAAATTTTTGAAAAGTCTACGAAATAATTCAAAAAATTGTAATGATATCTGAGATTTTAAATTGGTACTGTTGCACTAATATTATAAACGTTGTCATCTTAATAAGTACATATAATATAAATATACATAATATAAATAGAGTACTTTGGTCAGACGCAGTCTTTATATACTCTATGAGCAGACGTAGTCTTTACATATTATACTATGTGTTATATTGTTATTTTGTTATTTTTGCTCTACCGATTTGACTGATTTTTTTTTTTGTATTCGTAATTGTCAGGATAAGTTTTGTAAGAATGGAAATTTTATGAAAATCGAAAAATGTGATTACTGACTTGCTCAGTTATTATTTAAAATAAAGAATTTTGAAGAGAGAAATCATAGAGTTTAATATAAAAAGTCGTTCGACAGTAAATTAGTGGTAATTTTGAATTGTCGAAGGGAGAACAATCAGTTTGTCCTAATAAACATTCCACTTGCGCGGCACTGTGTGCGGATATCACTCTGTCCATTAGTCCCTATCTTTCTCTCTTTCCCTCTCACTCTTATCTGATGTTTGAAAATTTCAATTCTCCTACAGAAAGTCTTCACTCCTCTTTAGTTGTCTGTTTTCATACCGTACGGTGTACCTATTGCGTATTGTACTATTGTACTTTACCTACAGTTTCCAGGTCCTTCAGTCATTCTAACTTCTGTATCTTTACATTACCACAGTGTAGTCTTAATGAAATGACTAATTTTACAATGACCTTTAAAACAAGATGCAGTCGGGTTAGACGAATTGGAAATAAAAATTGCTAAAAGTTCTATTTTCTTATTAAAAAGGATCGTCGTTGTATTTGACATCTGATAAAATATAAAAATGATAATTTATATATGATATCCATTTATATTATTTATTTATCGTTGAGTTGCCTCAATATTATATGATTCGTTATTCGGCATTTTTTTTTATCAATAAACGAATTGTCAACATGGTCCTAAAGAAAATAGTCGACTATTTTCCCCGACATTTTACATTGAAAGTATAAACAAATCAGATACCCCGAAGATATCTTGTTGTAAACTTGTAATATTTTTTATGGGCTCTACTGTTATACTTGCACGTTTACACGCCTGAAAACTATTTATGTATTATGTCTAAATGGGTTTACATGTGTTTTATATATTGTATGTTATGCTTATATGTAAAAAAATATAGTACAGGGCCACTGTATAAACATATAAACTTTGTAATATAATCACTACACATTTTTAAATTTACATATTTTATAGTAATATGGACCAGGTACCTATATTGTTTGTAAGGAATATATTAAGTGTGGTTATTTAATAAAACAAGATATCTTATTATTATTTTATTGGGTGAAAGTATTTATTTTGTAATAAAATACATTAAAATAATAGTATTTACTTTATAATGATTTGTACATGCAATTAATTCAGTAAAATTAAATTTCATAATAGGTAACAAAAATATAAATTTGTATAAGTAAAAATGGTAAAATTCATAATTAAATATTTCTTATTTAAAAATTGTATTAAGAAATGTACAACGTTAATACTTATAGTGCTTATACTACCATAAGACAGTAGTCTGTTTATTATACTTGTCTGTTACTTTGAGTTACTTTAAACTTCATCAACTATATTAGCTAATTAACAAATTCTTAAATTTGTGTCTCAAATATTTTCACTGATTTTTAGCCATGGCTATAATGAGAATGTCAGAGAACTTTTGAAAAGCTTTTTACTTCATTAAATTGAGTTCGTAATTATATGTTAGCATACTTAGTGTACCTACTGTTCGTGTATCATTCAACATTATATATTCTAAATTTCTCAGAAATATTTGTAGTACATTACCATTGTATTATGCACTATATAGTTATTGCTTTGGTAAATTTTAGTTAGGTAATAAAGCTATGTTATTTGGGCCATGTATTCCATTTCGAGTACCAAGTTTATTGGCTTGAAATAATTTGAACGGAATTTCCGCAATTGAATGTATATATTTATAAACTGATCGTTGTTGCACATTTTTAGTTTTAAAATGTATTATAATATGTATGTATAATGTTGAGTGTTTTTATTGAAGGTTTTTGGATAAATGTTAACATAGTATTAGTATTATACCTAAATAATATGGAAAATTGCTAAAAAATCTCATCCCCCGGTCCGACAGAAAAATATGTTAATCTTTCCTCCCTACAGATCTTTATAAATATAGAATACATGACGTGTGAATACGTATAAGGCATTAATATAATATTATTCTTAACTTCTACATTCATTACGTATTTCATTCGTAAATATTGCTATGGGTGTTATTATTTACTAATGTATAGGTACTCAAGTTGAAGATGAGGATACGATGTCCATATGTGTAAAAAAAATTATTTTTCTGAGAATTTGTTTGGAATCATGAATGTTACCCTATTATTGATTTTTTTAGAGTGCAGGGACGAAGAGTGATATGTGCTAATTACGGCATCTGTGCTATCGGTGGAAACCGGTCATAAACGAAGAACTCGTTCAGTTATTCACGTGCTTCGTTGCTTAATTATTTCATAACAGTTGTTGGCGTCTTTCATAAACAAGACATTCTGAACATAGAATGGAATTCCTGATGCAAGCAACCTCAGTCCCCAAGTATACAATCCCCTAGACAATACCGTTGGAAATAACCCACTGCCAGCGCGTCGCGTTGATCGCGTCGACGGGCCCTTTGTCTGCTATAGTTTTCGATCAGTCGTTTGGCCTAGCCAAAAGTATGGATTGCGTTTATACACGATATACTATGCCTATGATATCATTATTATTATTATTATTATTATTATTATTACTTATAGAAACGGTATCGTATTACATTACTTTTTTCCGCGGTCTAATGTGTCCAGGTAAATCATTCTTTCGATTTATTTTATTTTTGGTCTGTTCTCTGATACGATTTAACAATTATTAGAATCATAACACGTGCATTATAACGATAATAAATCATTTAACTTCTTACATATTGCAGACATACAGTCTATATAATATATATTATATTATATCTATTATGATCAATCAGTTACCTCAACTATTTTCTGTTGGGTCGTCACTATACATATATATATATATATATAGTATATACAACGTAGTTTAGTTTTTATACGCATAAACTTTTTTTACTGCAGTCTGTCAAAAGTCCTCACTACTCCTCTCCGGCGATTATAATGTTAAATTGTATTTATAAATACTATAATATTATTATACTTATACGTTATTAAAATATATTGTCGTACCTTTATGGCACACACACACACACACACACACGCACACACACGAGAAGTCGACCGTGTAAATGATTATTTTCCACTACGATTACCCGCTGAAACGCATTTACACTCCACCGAAACGAATTTGCATTTGTAGATATTTCTCTTTTAATATAATTTCTTTTTCTAATCGTTTTATATGTAGGTATTCAGGCAATACCTACATATAAAACGCGCGCATGACCTTTGTAAATATAATATTTTATGCGTATTATTCGGTTCTCTACCGTGACTAGGTTGACCTGGAATCTGTTCTCGCCTCTCCGGCTGTACAACAGTTCAAAACATTATTATAATAATAATTCGACGACCACCTGCGACTCTGCAATTGTGTGCTCTAAAACATTGTAATACGCAACGTAGTTGACGCTCGCGCGTATTATATTATGCATGCAAGGCCGACCTATTTTTTTCACTCATATGCCGCGTCCAGAAAACTTCAATTATAAAACGTCATAATAGTACATCGGTACGTAAAATATTATGGGTGATTTTCTGATTTGTTTGGACGGAATACTTACTATATTCGAGAAAATAAGGAAGAGTACCATAATTGGTCTATTTCTATCTCTCTCGCTCTCTCAATACATATATACATATATATTATATATGCACATTTCTTTGGAAACTATTTTTTCTTCGCTTTCTGTGAAAAAAATAAGAATAATAACGTTTAACGCCTAAGACTTCCTCCTGACGTGTTTTGTCAAACATCGGGTATTCCAAAATGGAATTTTACTCTTGCCACCCCTCCACCACACTCACGAGTCACGACAAACGAATAATATTCATCGCATTTGCATGGATGTTGCACATTCTGAAGATTTATAGCTCGCCTCTCTCCGTTAAAAGTAATTTTTCGTAGAATATTCTATTGTATTTATTATATAATTTTATACATAAATTATTTACTCCCAACTACTTTTAAAAATACTACACAATTTAGTTTTTTACAATACTTTATTTATGATAAGTTACATACTAATAAATTAAATCTTAGTAAAAAATTATAATTTTAAAATTCATTGATTAAATATAATTTGAAAGAAAGTATTTCAACAAGTATTGCTTGTAATATTGTGTATTATTTAACAGTTGATTTTTTACATAATCAGTGCACACACGAATTTTACATTTAAATTTTAATATTTATAAATTTAAAAATAACAATAGATGACCTTCTGCCTGAAGCATTTATTCGTCCCTCAAATTTCCTATTGTAGTTTATTGAATCATTTAAAAAGAAATAGAAACACATCTGATGTATACAATTTGAATAAAGTTATTTTAAGTCTTAAACTGCAGATACATTAATATTGAAATAATTCATTTTGATTAGGTTTTATGAACGTTGATGTTAATTAATTTATTTTTATGCTAAATCTTATAAAGTCTGCAGCTTATTTATTGTTGTTAAGATAGAAATACTACAAAATGCTAAATTATATTTTGATTTATCCAGGTATTATCTATATGTTACATCAAATTTAAAACAATGTAATCGAATTAATGTTTTTAAAACTTTTTATATACAAGAATAAATATTGTTCTTAATCAGGTGAATATAAAATAGTTTTCAGTTTTTTTCTGCGGTGCGACTTCATCATTATTTGTTGAATTAATCTGGTTTGTTCGTCATCTTTCCTGCCAATAATTGTATTATTATTACTATAATTGAATTCTTCAATTTCTATTATAACATTTAAACTGTAACGAAACTGAAACAAATATCTCCAAAAACAATTGCTCCATGAACAAACTCATTAGTCATTAATATAACCATATTATGAACACTTCTCCATAAATAATTAACAAAAGCCAGAAGTTACTCTAATGAATGGCTGTCATTCTCATACGAATCGTTTATTAAATTCATGTTAATAGACTAAAAACATATGCAGATTGATAATTTAAATTCAATAAATTGTGTATCTAATAAATTTATGAAAACTAATTGTCTAATATTTTTAATATTTATTTCCCGAAACTATTTTCTTTAATTTGAAATAAATTCTTATTGTCTTTGCTTTATGATTATACTTGTAACACAACATATTCAATAGATTCGTTCTTCTAATTGAAGTTCAAAGTTTTCATTTTAATAAAGCTGAAAACAACAAAGGCCGGAGTCTTGATTTTTTTTTTTAATCTAATATCGTCTTTTTTTACTTTATATTTTTTTAAGCTTCTGTTCTTGGTTTGCATTTTAGAAATGTTTAATAATTTAAATAAACCATAAACTAATTCATTATTTAATCCACGGTAAAATATCCATGTGAACAACAATATTTTGTGTCAGTGAAAAAAATGTAAATGCTATAATTTTTTTTGTATAATTGTTATGTATATACCTTCTACCTATGTTTGTTCATTCATCTGAAATTTTCATATTATTATATGAGAGAATAGTAAAAAATAGATATATAGGTACCTAACGACTGTATAAATGTAAGTACGGTAGGTAGGTAAAAACTCGTATAGGTAGTATTGAACTATTATATTTAGATGTGTTTTAAAAAGAAAGATTCGTCTTTTTTTCTTTTTTATAACCTCCGTCGTAAATAACTTAAAATACAGATCGCACGAACGAATCACTTTTCGGGCGAGATAAATGTTCATTTATGCAATGATTATATTATGTTGTCCTTTTGCTTAGTATGTTTACAGTATTATTATAACGAAATGTCTTTAAAATGTTTAATCAGTTATTTTATTTTTGAATAATGATCCTAAGTATTCTTAGTGTAATATCTAAATGTTTATTTTTAAATTGTTTAGGTGCATTGGGTTCAACAACAACATGAAAAGAAGAGGCGAAAACGGGATTTCCCTGGGCCTAATTTACCGGCCACTGTATTTGCTGGTTCCACAGATTTTTATCAGCAACAAACATCAGGTGGGCCATTATCACAACTCACACAAGGACAAGCTTTCAGACGCCTTGGTAACACCGTCCATAATGTATTTCCTGATCCACTTTTTAAGGAACAATGGTACCTGGTAAGTTCTTTAAAATAAAATTAAATTGTAAATTAATAAAAGTAATAAGTATAATATAATATGATCATTAATTACTTATAAATATAATTTAAACAATTTTAGTATAGGTAAGAATGCTACTTCATACCAATGTTTCCTTTTAATTTATATAGTGAACAAATAAATATAACTATATTATTTAATATTATGTTATAAGTCTATAAAAAAAAAATTGTTTATAAAAGTGTGCGATTTTGCATAATATGGTATAGGGTTATTCAAAATGAATTATCCGATTCTTTGCACCCACTTCCTAGATCTTATGCAATATGAATACTTATTTTATATATATGTTAAATATACCGTCTGTCTACGCACCACCATTTTAATCTCAACCACAAAAGAGCTAAAAATTATCAGAGGCAATTGAAACAAATATGCATGGAATGAATTTGAGTTCCGACTAACCGTTGTTCGCGTGACCAAGTTATAAAAAACTTAGTGAAACAATAGTCTTCTGTTCTAAAGGAAATATTAAATGTTTACTCCTTGAAAAAAATTTTTTTTTCTACTGGTAAAACTAAAATACATACTATGATTCGAATTGGTGAACATTTCAAATATTTATAATACAGCAAAATATTTGTTCAATAATGGAACTTGTTTGAACATATGATGAAAAGAAATTATCAGCTATTCTGTGCCAAACAGATGGATCATTATTTTTCAATAAATCGTCCGCTTCCAAAAAAAAAAAAAACAATAATAATTGTAAGACGCAAACAGAGGATCAATAGCTCAATAACAGGTTTAACGTCCAATTGGGTAAAGATCTCAAGGTAAACCTAGCTGTAGCCGGTAAGTCGATAATAGGGGCTTACATTTGAAAAGTATATACCTATATAATATTTATAGAACATGGACACATGAGACTGGATGTTGTCACTGGTCTCATCAGTCATCTCGAGGGAATTCAGTTATATTATTCTTACTAATTTGAGTGATAAATCATTCCCTTTGAAAAAACACTTTTGGCTGGGTTTAATAGTGTATATATAGGATATTTTGAAATGTCTCTGTTAAAAAAACTGTTAAATATTATTTTTAATATATTTTTATTTGTATATAATACAAAATACTATAACATTTATAAGATAAATATAATTTTTAAAAATAAGTACCTCCTCAAAGTTACTAACACTTTAAGTTATATATCTTAGGTTTGTTTCTAGCTTAAGTTAGGTAAATATATACCTATATAAATTATTTTTAAGAAATGCTGTAATAAATTAATAATCATAATTTATACCTAAATCTATATTATATAAATTTATAAACAACTTTTTTTGCGTGTACAAATTTAATTACATAAGGGCTCGCACAAATGTTTTTAGGGAAGGGGTACAAGCTCATAACAACTAATTTTGAAAAGGCAGAAGATAAAACCCCAGTATAGCCACCTCCTGGTACAATTTTTATGTTAAAAACTATCAAAACATCTTTTCTATTAAACGAATAAAAAAAAAATTCGAATTTATAACTATTATATATTATATAAATTCCACACACCTTTATTGTGTTTTAATTTTTAAATTAGTTATACTACTTATTAGTCATATACATTTAAAACATTTATACATTTTATGAACATATAAGAATGGGTAAATTAATTTTTGAAACTTATTTTGATGTGAATTTATAACTTATTACTATATATATAGGTACATTATACATTATGACCAAAATGAGAAACCGAAACTGAAAGTGAATAATGTGTTATTTTTTCCTAAAATTATTTTCAGTGAGTTACATATAAATAGTTCTATATATAACAAATATTGAATAGTTGAGACTTTAAGTGCATTGGATTCTTATAAAGTCCATCTGTTTTGTATTGAAATTGTGTTTCAATTATTACAATGAATTTAATATTTGTTAAAAAAAAATATTTGATGGACGTGAAATAATTATTTAATAGTTTATTTATATACTTTATTAAGCTGAACTTCATTCACTATTTATTTATATTTTAAATTATAAATAATCAACCTCTAAAATACAAGGTAATAATATATACCACCAGGTTTATTCAACAAAATAGCATGAACAATTTAAAAATGTATAAAATATATTATAATTTTTTGCAAGTGCGAGTGAATGTTTATTTAATATATAAATGATAAGAAGAAAACATTCGGTAAAATTAGTAATTCGATAAATATTATTGGTAGGTACACACATTGTATTTATTCTACAATTGGTTATAAATTATTGTACTTATGCCTATATATTTTTTCCAAAAAAATTGAGAATTTTTAATTCTTTTCTTTTAAAAATAATTAGTATTATAACTTAATGGTATGCTCATTAACTAGAATATTATTTAACGAATATAATAGTAAGTTGCTTTTGAATAAAATATGTCTTCTCACTCAGATATAGCACAAACGTTTTGTTGTATAATTTTAAGAAAACTCCATTAAAAGTTTGAAAAAGAAACTATTTTTACCAACTGTTTTTACTACCGTGTTCCACATTTTTTATTACTTTTCTAAATTAATATCTGAGAATTCTTCCATTTAATTTCAAATAATTATATTATTATTTTTCTTTTGAACATTATACTAAAAAGACCAAAAATCGAGTTACATATCCTACGAGAAAAAAATGTGTTTTCGTGCTTCTTTCTTTTTTCAGAATGTTCAAAGTTTGTACAGTTCCCTTTTTTCGTATACATTATGCTGTAATTTTCTAATAAATTAAACTTCGTATAAAACAATTTGTGTGATGAAAAATGTAATGTTATTACGAGTTTTACCCAACCTAACTTAGTTGGCCACCATGTTAATGTGTATGTTAACTACAAGCCCCATAAGGGTAAATGAGTAGACACCGCAGCCCATCAAATATAGTGGCCCGATAACACTTTTATTGATTATTGTTTTATTAATATTATACAATTATTTGGTAATGATAAACTAATAACGCATAGTTAAGGCATATGTGTATAATATGTAAGGTATGTCAGTTTCAGACTTGTAAAGTAATATTAAGATTTATTTTAATACCTATCTACATTTATAAGTGTCTTCACGTTGTCAAGAAATAGTTTGTATCTATCGTGTTATTTCATTACACATAAAAAAAAACTCAGCTCTAAAAATATTACAACAACTATTGTTATGTTAAGAGTACTCTTACGCTAAATAGACAAATATTACCCGCATACATATCTTAATATTACTCACAATATTTATTGCCGTAAAATATTTTGAGTTTTGGGTGTAGGATAGTAATGATAAAAAAAAAGTCGTGAGACATATTGAAGTGCTGGAATTTATCCTTGTTTTTATGTACTCTCAACTCTTGTATAGGTATGACAACTGTAGTCTATACCCTGTACGTGTATGACATGTACATTAAAATTCAATTTACCCATTTCAAATCTTTAGATAGGTACTTAAACTCATGTATTACAAATTAATTATCATTTTTTTTTTCAGAATGGTGGTGCTCTGGACGGTTTCGACATGAATATGGGTCCGGCTTGGCAAAAAGGGTATACCGGCAAAAACGTAGTCGTCTCAATACTTGACGACGGTATACAGACCAATCATCCCGATTTGGCACACAATTACGTGAGCAAACACTATGATAATAATACTAAAAATAGTAATAATAATATAAGTTACATACCTACGTGTTCGTATTTTCCTTTTCTCTCTTATTTCAATACTTTTTTCCTCTTCTCTCTTATTTCAGTTTTTTTTCCTCTTCATTTCCCAACCGATCGAGTACTAAACATACCACGTTTTCCCATCCCCTAATGAGGGTGTGCATTTCGTTTCCCGTCCGAATCAGCTGACGACGACGACGACGTAGAATCGTATTAGTATCCGATTTGCACCAGGCAAACAAATTGCTTTCCACTCTCTTTCCCACACCACTCACCCCCTAAACAGCCTGTCACACACCAAAACATCGACGGTACGCATTGTAAACTGGGATTTCAGCGTTTTCGGACCCATTTGACGATTTCATATTCAGTGTTCGCAGAAAAGTGCTGTAGTGCGCACCGCTTTTTGCGACAATGAGAAAAACGAGGATCCGAAGAGTGGGTGGTGGGTGGGAAGTAGAGTGGCAAGGAGAGGAATAGAGTAAAAGGAAATGCGATTTGTAACTCGTGTATTCCTCCCTCACCGCCACCACCTCATATAACCACTCGCCACCGATTCGATATCGCGTTCCCCCTCCCTACCGAACAAACCATGTCATGAATTTGTTGACTCAATAAAGTAGTCGTGAACATTTTCGATGTGAGCATAAGTGTTTGGGGAATTAATGCCGGGGCGTTATACCGTGGGTGTGGTATGGCTGTATCGATTGCTTTTAGTTATTCATCGCAGTTGGCATTGTTATCCGATTGTTATTTTTTTAGTACTATTCTTTCCGACATTAGTTGTATTATTGACTTGACTACTAAATTTCAACCGTTCCACCATTAAATACATAATGAAAATAGATAGACCTAAAAAATAATCACATAGGTACCAGTTAAGACAACACTCGTCGTCATGGGATGTTACATTATAATTATTAATTTAAGTGGTTCTTAATTTTTTTTCTTCAATAACTATTGTTATCATTTATTTAATTTTTCATCATTCAAAACTGGAATAATTAAATTATATCCCTATTATACATCATGCACGATACATATAGTACCTACGTTAGTGGGTATTTAGTAGATTTTAAACTTTTCAGGTTCCTATACAAATTATATATGTACAAATTTAATGTACGTTATTCCAAACATGGGTGAGCTTTCAAACAGTATTAACGTAAGCTGTAAATAATAAATATAATGTACTAATGTAACTTTTTACGTTTCACTAAATATCAGAATATATATTTATCTTATTATTATTAATTATCATAAGTACTTTCATTATACCTATAAAATGTCCTAAATTAATTACCTATTCAAACTCGATAAACATTAAACTTTTTTATAAATTAACTATTTTTATGTCTAAATGGATTTTATTCATTCCGTGCAACTATGTATTATTGATTTTATAAATTATGCACATTTCAGATATTTACTAATTTCAATATTTGACATATCCATTATATAATATAATAATTCGTCAAACGCTTCATGTAACATAATATACCTTTACAGTAGATATACAAGGTTGTTCATTTTTTAATTAGTTTGTTGCTATTTGTTTTAAAATGTAAAATTGTATTGTAAATAAAATAATTACATAACATTGAACATGGCAATCAACAATAGGCTTACCATACTAAATTTCCTAGATGAGTTTTGTAGTGATTAAAATTATAAATGAATTGAATTAATATGAAAAATTAAACCAATTTTAACATAATGATAATAAATTTTACAGTAAACAATGTAATAACATTGTTTTATTTAAATTAAATTATTTTACTTTTAAAAATTCGCCAAGGAATATTTCACACGTGCAAAATAGGTTTATTTTAATATTAAAATATAACAACGGTGTAGTCTGGAGTAAAATCTCCATACGATTTTGCGTGTGTGTTGAACCGCATTAAAGTTTAGCCACCTTTAAAAGCCTTGGGCGTTCCGAAGATTTTCACGAAGTCGTTGCTCATGGCTATATGTAGAGTGTGAATGACGCATTTGTAAAGGTTAATATGCAAGCTGTTTAATAAAACTTTTTGATAATGGAATTTGGCTAAACAGCTAAAGTGATGAGCACGTACGTATATAATGTGAGCTTATATTATGTTAACCGAATAATTATGAAGATTCCCATTACAAACATTTAAAATAAACACACAATGTGTAAATTGTAAAATAATTTGTTGGTCTAAAAAAAATTGTTTTTGTCAAATATAATAAATATAATTGTATTGTAAAAGGGTTTAGATACCTATAGTTTTTCTTTTATTTATGTATTATACACAATGGCCGGCTTTCCGACTTGATTGGTAAATTAATTTTTTACCGAACTTGACATTTATTTTATTGAGTATTGAATTCATACACAATAATTGGTGTATCACTATACATATTTTGAAATTTTATATTATGACATATTATATTGTTATAAATTACACACAATGATTCATGTTTGTATATTTTTCTTTAACGATTGTATGTTTATTTTTTAATTGATTTCCAATATTAGCCTTTTTGGTATGTGTATATTATAGACCTCCATGGAAGACTTCACAACTTCACGCTGAAATTACTTCTGAATAATATTTCATGTGTACCTACGTCCTACTAAATATAAAAAAAAAACTTTCCAAAGGTTAATTTACGTCATTTAGAATATCATACAGCTCGGTATCAAAATATTATATTATATTTTACCATATTTACAAATTATACAACATTAATGATATCGTTTTTAGTACTCCAAAAGATACTTTATTACGTGCTTGGGTTTAATTTGGTTTTAAAATGTATAAAATCACACACATATATATATATATATAAATATTATATCATAGTCGGTCATGCTCTCGAATGACCATCAGCTTAATCAAGTACGATATTATATAATATATTCCCGTAGAAGCCAATATCGATCTAAATAACATATCTGTATTTTTTATAAATTTAAATCCTTATATCACCTAATTTAGAATTAAAACCATGCCAAAATCAACTTTTCCCTGCAATGAGTTAATATATTGAAACTCAAATTATATTTGTATTTACTTATGGTTTCTGTGAAGGTTTCTATATTCTTATAGTTATTATAACATTTTATACATTACATCGGCAAATCCTTGTTTTTGATTTGAATTATTATAGTTTGATCCTTGACGGGTTTGTTTGTATTACTTTACAATTTTACATCATTAATTTTATTCCTGCATGTTGATATAAATATAGTTACTTTACAATTTTACATCATTAATTTTATTCCTGCATGTTGATATAAATATAGTTATCGAATTATTGCTCGTAGTTATGCAGGAAAGAGGTGAAAACATTTTCGGTCGTGCTAATGAATGATATTTTAGGATTATATTTTCATCTCTTTATATTATCATAAATAACATAAAAATGATATTTTCGACAACTTTGGTGGTAGTTGCAAGTTTTTTTTTATCTTTTGAATAGATATATGGATATTGTTTTTTAATTTAAGCTGTAGCATCATCGACAACTTGAAAATTATCGATTGACTACCGCCAATAAACGGAAAGAGTGTACACTCGACAATAATGAGACTTATAGTCTTATATTTTATAAGAGGTATACTTATATTATTAGGTATGTATATAAAAAACAAATATATCGGGCCAACGAGACCATATCGAAATGTAAACAATGTTTTTAAATTTTTTACTTAAAACTTATCCCGTGAAAACGTCAAAAACAGCAACTTCGAGTGTATACTCAAAGTTTTACGAACTCGTTGTTTTTTCAACTCGTGTTTTAGATTGTATAATATGTAGTATATATCCAGTCATCCAAACCTATTAGAGCTAGAGGCTTATTTGGTATCTAATAAAAAGCTAATTGCATGCTTGAATTTAAATATTTTAAGAGGACGTCGCACCCGCATATGTTGTCTCCGTCTTACACGCGTAAGACATAGTACATTTTACGCTCAGCAGATCACTTTTAGCCACGTTAATTAGAGTGAATTGACCTCCTATAAAATTTAAAGGTAAGATTATTATCTATAAGACTTCTCATCGGCTTTTTGTTATATTTTAATTTTAAAGCGAGTTATGAGTATTTAAAGATGTACAACAATTTACAATTTTAAAATGAGATGCCCTATATAATAATCTTATCTTTAAATTTTATAAGAGGTCAATTCACTCTAATTTTTAAATTAACGGGGCTAAACGTGATCTGCTGAGCGTAAGATTTGCTATGTCTTACGCGTGTAAGATGGAGTCAACATATTATAAGGGTGCGACGTCCTCTCAATTCAACAACGAATTTACCAGTTCTTATAATTTTTATTTTATACTATATTTCAATATCTTATCTTTATTTCCTGAATTAATGTATTCAAAAAAGCAACAAAGCAAATCATATTTGTTTTTCTTCTACGTAGAGACCTATTGAAATCGTAGTCCATAAAAATCTTTTGTTGTAATTTAAATACATTTTAAGTTAGTAAGATTTCCGTCCCTGATAAATAAAATATTTTAATTTTTCTTTTGTTTTGGTAAAAATGCTCTGACGAGTTTTAAATTTAATATCCCTTTACTTTTGTTTTCTGAGCCGTTTGACTAGACTCTTAAAAATACCATATTCAAGATAAATATTATTTTTGCTCTAAAATTGTTTTTTATTGTGGGTTTAAAGGAATGTACGTTACAACGTAAAATATTAAATAAATTAATACTTTAATAGGCTTATAATTCCTGCTGTTTATTTATATATTGCTATGTGATATATATACACATACAAACTGTAATATAATAATTAAATACATATTACTATATTAATTGTATTTATATCCAAACAAATCTTGAAAAATGTAAAAATATCCGTATTCTGTATAATTGGTCCTGTAATTAATTTATATATTAATATATTATCTGTTATATTATTATCAAGTCATCAATCATTATTTAAATTTCGTATTAAATAATATTTAATACTATACTACATAATATAATGTATGTTATATAATATATTTATATTTATATATTTATTATTTCACATCGTTATATAATATTAATGTACACAAATAGATCCATTAAATAATTTCCAAACGAAAAATTGGATACAAGAGTTCTAATTTAATTATTTTTATGACAGAAGGAAAAACATTTTAGAGCACTTCATAAGAATACAGGATAATTAATATATGTATAATAAATATAATGTAACAAGGAATTATGAGAATTTATATTATAGTTATAGTATTTACTGGTTAGGTATTCTATAAATTATAGAATACTATTGTTTATATTCTACTCTTGACAAATCATTAGCAATTTCTATGTTATATATACTTCACGGTTTAATTATTTGAGTTCCTTGTAAACCCTAAAGTTGTATATTGATTTAAGTTTGAAGTTAATATGTGTATTAAGTTGACAACAACCGTGCAATTTTATCATGATTTTATAGCGAAAATTTGTTAAATTTGTTTACGCAGGACCCAAGTGCAAGCACTGACATAAACGACAACGATGATGACCCTATGCCTAGGGACAATGGCGACAATAAGCACGGGACGAGGTGCGCCGGTGAAGTGGCTGCTATCGCATTTAACCAGTATTGTGGTATCGGCGTGGCATACAACGCCAGTATTGGAGGTACAGTAATAATATAAAAATACAAAGTTATAATTGAGCCTAGAGTTTCATTGATTTTTTCTGAATATATTGCACTGAAATTATCCATCAAAATTAAAACAGTATAAAATTGATAATACTCTTAAATAAATTAAACCTAATTGATAGATAAATACATACAAATATATCAGTTTATTATAGAAAAAAATTGATAAACTATATTCCGTTTGCTGATATAGAATATAATTGTGCACAAACCAAATCCGGTCGCACCCCATAACAAACACCCAAATCTCCATAACCCGTATCTCGTCGTATGCTCGAAGAAACCACATTCTCTCAGCAAACGGAGTATAATATATAATATTATTCTATTAAATCCAAAATCCATTTGTTTTACCTATATACTATAAAGAATACATTGTACATATCACATAATACAATATACCAATTATAAAACAGTGTATAGGATAGTAAATATTTATTATATACTTTTAAGGGAAAATCATTCCATGGCAATATTACTCATAGTTTCTTCTTTAATATTTATATTTTATATTTTTTGCAGGAGTAAGGA